>OMOV01088174.1:6047-29025 GCA_900312565.1 Beryx splendens | reverse complement strand
AAGGTTTGGAGGCAAGACTGCTTTGTGCTATCAAAATTGTTGATGAAAATTAATTCTTCAGTTGTCTTGAGTTTGGCACAAGACAAAGCCATTAGATTTAAAAGTTTTTCAGACAGGCTACTTTTCATATATCCTAATCATGTGAGCGTGGTAGTGCATAGAACCAATGGTTTGTAAAGTTATTATTAACCAAATGAAAGTTATTGCTTGGTAGGATCTGCCTATGATAGCCTATTTTTCTCCATCAAAAGCATGCACAACAACAACAACAACAACAACAAGGATGTGTTCAAGGAGTAATGAGCATCATGTTTTGAGTTGTGCCAAGGCTAACTGCCTCTCCGCGTGTCGTCCACTGCTGGTCGTCCCAGTGGTGTTACAGCTAGTGGGACCTGGTCGGAGCTCTCCGTCTCTTACAGCTCTTTGAAAGGACTGCTAAGGATTATGGGAAGAAAATAAAGCGCGCGCTCCTATCGCCGCGTTTGACGTAGCATGTGATGCATGCTGCGTAGATACACCAAGCTAGCCAAAATTGCCTGCAATTTGTGCCTTCAAAATAAAATTATTTGTTGTGCGGTGGGGGTTTTGACAGCCTGGCATACAGAATGTGGCAGTCAGAGCATGTTAGAGGAGGCTTATTCTTGTTGACCTGACACTGATCTGGAGGGGCCATTGCCTTCAAGAACAAAGTGCCCCACTAATAGACAGTAACGTTACTCTGGAATTTGGCTATAGGTTTGGTGTTTGTGGCTTTGTGAGTTTATAGTTGGCAAGTACAGGACATTTAGAGGAGCCTGGTTCTGGCTGATGAATATGGTTGTTAATATGTACTCAAAATTGAATACTACAATTATTTTCCCACATTCTCTAGTTTTTATTACTGTAAAAAATGTTTTATTTTGAAAGTTAAGAGCGGAGGTTATTTTTGTTCTCTTCCCGCGAGCTTGACAGCGGTGGTCTGTAAGATATTTATTTGTTAGCTAACGTTAGAAGTGAATACTTAGTTGTATTAAACAGGTTTATGCCATAACTGTATGATGCAAAATCACTGTGCTGCGCCGAACTGCACGAGCGGCAAATCCAACCGCCAGCCGCTGTTCAGGTTTCCTCAGGACCCAGAGAGGTAATGCTAACGCTAAACCTAATGCTAACGCTAGCAGGTAGCCCAGATGGGTAACGATACCATTCTCTCCTAGAGAACGTTACGCAAAACTATTGAAAAGTCGGCAGTTTATTTGGCCTTGCTCATGGCCAAGCGTTCATACCCGGTATAACATAACCTAAGAGCTTATACGAGCTGCATGCATAACGTTACATGCAGTACACTATGCACTGCTCTGTTACTCCTGACAACATGATATATGATATGATTCAGAAAACGATATGAAGTGATATTGGACCAGGTATGAACCGTTGCCATGAAGCAGGGCAGCACAATTCGCTAAGTGCATGATGTGTCAGCCCAGTGAGACAGAGAGCTGCTGCTCTGCCGTCTCATACAAGGTTGTTGTAATTAATGAGCTGTCCTTATGTTGCCTTGAGCATCAACAACAACTTCATCAACACGCGGTGTCCAGTCGTTTGTCAGTCCGACAAAACAGAGACATTTAACCCATCTGAGCTCTGTATTTAGTGTGATCACTTGTGTTATTGTCAGATGATGTGGATCATCATGGCTGAGCATGTCATGCTCTCCAAAACAAACATCATCGCCCTGATGACTGATGATTTTGAATCGGTTGTCTTCTGCCTGTGGAGGGAAGGTTCAGAAGTTGTTATGCTTTTGGACTGCGTTTCAAAGCATTCAACCACCTCAGTTTTAGATAATAAAACATCAACATAATGAGATTGTGAATGATTTTTAATTGTTTTGGTCAGTTGATGTGATGTGGTGCTGAATGATGACTGAAAATCAATGCTAAAATCTCCATGGTGTTTTAAGCTCAGTGTGGTCGGACCTTTCCTTTCAGGTGTAAGAAATGGGTTGAAAAATGCCCTCGGCAGGACCTGAAGGAGAAGTCACCGGCCCAGTTGTACAGATACTACAGACTCTGTGGAAAGCACTTCGAAACATCTTTGATTGATAGTGTAAGTAATGTTTACAAGCTGTGCGTGATCTTAAGCCGTAAGTAGTCCTTTGGCCTGTGGACCGCTGGCGTATTTATATTCACAAGCCTTCACCGTATCGCAAGCTCTTATTGTGTTACCTTTTCTCTCACCAAATATGTGGGGCCATAATTTATGCGTTGCTTACTTGCTTTGTGTTTTTGATCGACTCACTACAGTACACAAATGGTTTGCGGCACATTTTCATCTTGGAAAGTATTTTTCCACATGATCAGATATTTGACTGGTTCTCCCACTCTCAGAGAAAGTCATTATAAACTGCTCAAGTGGATAAAAGTGATTAAATTATAAACACAGCCTAATGATCTGGGCTCCATAACAAAGAATACTGAATAAGAGACATGTAATCGGAGCCTTCAACTAAATCCACATGACTTTCCCTCGTCAAATATCTCTTTAGTATTAACATGAATTTACTTTCTTTCCGTGTCTGTAGTTTTGTTTCTCAGTTTCTTTTGGTGCCACTAATTCCATTAACATCCGTAAACATTAGTGAATGTTAATTTAAGTGTGTAATAGAAGTTTAATGTGAGGGACATCTGGAGTCGGTCTGCAGGTGCAAACTGTTTTGCTTGGTGTTTGTTCTCAGGATCCTCAGAACACGGTGCTGAAGGACGATGCCGTACCGACTATCTTCGATGTGTCAAGCCAACCTCAGAATGGACAGCTGAAGCGTGATAAAGAGATGGTAGGTTAAAATAAACCGATATCATTTTTAATGCTGTAAATAATCTGCATAATTTGAGTTCTATATGTATTCTTTAATAAACCCAATATTTCATTTAATTTGTCTTTTTTATTTTATTTTGGCAGACCAAAGATGATGAAACGGAGACTAAAGTGAAGAAAAGTGAGTAGTATTACCAAACATAAATGCATAAATGCTTCTTAAATAATAGTAGCCTATTTCTTTAGCTCAATGAATTTAACATAAGGGTTATTGTTAAGGAGTCATTAACTACCTAATGACAGTGTGATATGCGCGCACACACACACACACTCATACACACATTTACTACTGGTTAACCAATAGTTTTCCCACCTCCACGCTTGTTGGACAACTGATTTCCCTTTTGTAACAATCTCTGTTTCCCCTGTAGAAGCCAGAAAGACCCAAACAGAGACGAAGAAGGATGACGTTCAGACAGTTCCAGAGGAGGATGAAAACAAAGAGTACCTTAAATCGCTGTTTGAAGCTCTTGTACTGTTGGGGGAGCAAAACATTCCTTTAAAAGGACCCTCCGATAACAAACAGGACAGCCTCACTTCAAGCAACTTCCAGGCGTTGCTAGAATATCGCATGAATGCGGGAGACGAAGCCCTGAAGAGGAGGTATGACGCAAACCCTGTGAATAAGGAGTGCTGCTCCTCGGCTCAGCTCAGTCAGCTGATTGAAGTGTGTGAGGAATGCGTTCGTGGTGAGCTCTTGGAGGAAGTCAGAAAAAACACCTTTTTCTCACTGGTGACTGATGATTTGGTGAAGATTTCAGGAGAGTGGTACCTCCCCGTCTTTCTGCGCTACGTGGACCAGGCTAACTGCCAGCGGGAGAAGTTTGCTGGATTCTTGTCTTTCGAAGGAGACGGAGAGGCCTGGGTGGAGGGACTGCTGTCTGAGCTGACTGACAAGTGGGGCTTGAATATGGAGCACTGCAGAGGCCAGGCCCACTCCTGCTCCGGCACGCATTTCAGAAAAATAAAAGCGTTTGCCGCCAAACTGGCAGAGAAGTATCCGATGGCAGTGCTTACGCCAAGGTCTACTTGTAACTTGAATACGTCGCTGGCCAGCGGTATGGCTTTGTCAGGGGTTCGGCTCGTCATGTCTACCTTTAAGAAGATCGAGTCATTCTTCAGCCGCTCCGCTTCACTGCAGACAGAGCTGGAGCACGCCATTTCAATCTTCTACCCAGACAAGGAGGAGAAAGCCAATGAACTGAAAGAGGTGTGTCGCACCAGCTGGACCACAAGACATGATGCTTTTGAGGTGGCGGTTGACATCTTGGAGTCACTGCTGCTCTGTGTGGACAGCGTGCATGACAACGAAGACATGAGGTGGAGCGATCAGGACACACACGACGCCTTAGAGATCTCAAAAGCGCTCGCTGATTTCGAGTTCGTCATGGCCTTGGTTGTCCTGAAAAACACCCTGTCGCTCACCCGCGCCTTCGGCAAGAACGTGCAAGGGAAAGCATCAGAGGCTCATTTCGCCGCAAACAGCTTAAAAGCCGTGTTGCACTCCCTGACGGAAGTGTCCGACAACATCGACGTGTACCACGAGTTCTGGCACGACGAAGCCGTTAACCTGGCTGCCGCGATGGAGATCCCAGGCAAGGTTCCCAGGTCGTACTTGAGAAAGCATCGGTCGGAACCCGGAGCCGCCGTTCGTCCGGAGAGCTACTACAAGGAGCACCTGTCTGTCCCCGTGGTGACCCATGTCATCAGGGAGATGAACGAACTCTTCTGCGAGAATCACGTGAAGGCACTGAGATGTCTGTCGCTGGTGCCCGCCATCATGGAGCAGAACAAGTCCACAGAACCCGAGGAGGAAAACGTACAGATGTATAAAAACGACATCCCGAACGCAGGAACTCTCCCCGCCGAGCTGCACTGCTGGTGGGTTAAATGGAGCCACAGGGGCAAAGGCGACTCCGTACCCGCCACCCTCCATGAAACGCTGCAGCTGGCCGACGTGAAGTTCTTCCCAAACATGCTTGCGGTCCTGCGGGTGATCGGCACCCTGCCCACCTTAAGTCTTGAGGACAGCTGCGATGCGGCCTACAGGCGCTTCAGGATGTACGTGGAGAACACACCAGACAAGTTCCGGTCAAAAGGTCTCGCTCTTTTGAACGTGAACCATGACGCTAGGCATGACCTGGACTCCATGGTTGAGGCTTACATGAAGACGTATCCTGAGAGGGAGAATGTGTAGAGAGGACGCCAGTCTCTCAGTTAACCGGCAAGCGGTATAGGTTTTCCACAGCTTGGGTGAGAGAGACAGGAAGAACTGCATGACTCCTGTGCAGATTCAGTCGTATTTTTGAGATAATCACAAATTCTAAAACTTTGTAGTCACATTAGTGGCTTTTGCAGGATGATTTGTTTTTCTGTGATATATGAATGAACTGTTAACTGGACTAGAACGTGTCATCAATTAAACAGTGAATATTCACACATCTCTATTGAACTTGTTTTTGTCGTCTTTGAGGATGTAGTCGTCTAGCATGTTTTTCATGTCAGTGATTTGGGTCAATTTGTACCGATCTCTTCCATTTCTCTTTTTGATTGATAATTATTTGATTACCTGTGGCAGAACAGACAGAAGAATTTCCATCACAATAACAACACAATAAGCTAAACTGATGTGTCTTACATAGTTAAAATTAGTGATGCTTAATGCCACAATATCCTGCTATATGGAGCTTCCATGTGCTACCACTGTGTCATCAGGGCCCACACACACAGGTAGGCTAGTGATTAGCATGGAGCTTCCATGTGCTACCACTGTCAAGACTGCAGTTTGTTGCCCAGTGACCAAAACCAGACGCAGAAGCATGGGGGAAAAAACCCGCCTTCATCCACAGATGTATGAAACTTTCTTAAACAAAAATCATTGAGCAATGAAAGCTCAAGACAGCTTCAGATTAGTCCATTGTGCAGGATGGAGTGTCCAGGTAGGCCAGAGATTAGCACAGATATTCCAAATTCTGTGTTTTGATATTCATTTCTGTCTATAGACCCAATTTTGTGAAGAAAAAGCAATTTGTTCACAGCTTAGTAAATAAAATACAGGTATTGGGCCTTGAAATGTCCATAACATCAAATTTCAAACACTGATCAGAGACAATGGACAGGGTTGCTGCCGCCATCTTGGATGTATCTCCTTGACTCGTGTTCAAAATAAACACAAATTGTTGACATTGATGTTTGAAGAGTGAGCCATTCTACTCATGCAAGCCTTGTGATATCTTAAATATGGAAAGCATTTTTGCTACATCACCCAGGGATCTATTGAGGTGTAGATACTGTAGGGTCAAGGGGGTCAGCTCTGAATCAGGAGTCGACCCTAACTTTCCAGAGCATGGGAGTCAAAAAGTAGGCTCTTGGGTTCCACTGTCGCTAGCTAACAAGGTATGTTTAATAAAATGCCAGATATTTTCATTTAGTTAAATATCTATAGACTTAAAAAGATTTGTAAGAATTGAATTGTATAGCCTAGAATAATACAGTTTGAATGTACGTTCTGAAGTCTAGGTATGTAGATGCAGCAGGATCTACCTCTAGGTTACAGTGGGATATAGTGATGGAGAGTCACCTCCTCCTAAACGCAGTACAGTCAGCTCTCTGTGTCCACAATTACGAGGACAGAATGCAAACCACAGCTCATCTACCAAAAATTGTTAGGTATCAGGATTGCAGGGAGGAAGACAGGCTTGTAAATCAACTGCTGAGTCAGCAGCAGCGCTGTCACCAAAACCACCATTTGGATAGTATTTGGCGTTCATAGAATCCAATTACAGGATTACAGGAAAGTTGGCCCTTGTGGCGTGCTGCAGTGGTCTATTTTAAAATGCTTTGCAGCCACGGCTCCTACCTCAGCATATTCTCTACCGAGGCCAAATTTTATTCCGTGTTAAATTGTTCCTTGTTGCTATTCCCTTTCTTTGGGACGGGAACTTCCAGAATTCCTTTTAAAAATGTTTGCCAAATGAAGTGTTACATTCTACCTTTAATTATGCTCTTCGTCCCTTTTCCTCCATTTGGTGAAATAACCTCACATGCAATCCAATGGTCAAAACAAATCAACTGCAGTGAAAAAATATTCATCAGAATGTATAAACAGGGAATTATACAAAGTGTAGGATACATAATTCATTGGTTCATTTGTAAGCTGCTTGGAATTTCTGCTGTTATCTTAACAAAGGGAGGAGAGACTGCCTGGATCACCTGCCCTTACAGTAGGCTACATACTGTAGAAGAGTGTATTTTGTTGCTGTCAGAAAATCATACGAAACCTTTCCACCTATCTGCCATAGGATACAGTGTGTATGAACATCGGTAGTTGGTCCCAGTGTTGTCCAGTACACACACACTCCTAACAGAATACCAACTGCACTGATCCTACACTTGACTTGAGGGTGACTTGTGTTTGGTGTCAAGTCGTTGCTGTTTTCACTGACTGGTTCACCATCACATCACGTTGTACAACATTGAGGTTATTGTTTTCTTCACTGATTTCCAGTTTACCAGTTTCCAATCAATCAACAGATATTAAAAACATCATTCTAATTTTCTGCTAAGACACACGGTCTGTGTGTAGAGCTTTGAGGAAAACACAGACAATTCAGCTTTCGGTTGTATAAAATGAAATGCATAAATCTGTCTATATGAATATATAACTGTCTCCTGAAAATTCCTCTGATTGATTCAGACTGTGGCCAGGAAGGTTAGACTCTCCACAGGACTTCATGGCTTGGAAAAACAAACGTTTCTCATATTAAAGATGACAAAACTCTAAAACTATAACACATAACATGATCATTCAGAAGTCAATATACCACCTGGAATTTTTTTTTTTTTTAAAGGCAGGTCTTGAACAAAAAAATTGTATTGTGTGATGCTTTGTAGACCTAATCAATTTTATTTCAACAGCAGCAGGCTATACTGAATGTAGACTGCTGTTAGTATCGTGGTTGTGACATTTGGCTGTTGTTATAAAGTGACATAAGCACTTTCATTGTATGAATGGCATACAGTTCTGTTCAAATATTATAACAGGTTGTTCTTTTTTTATTTATATTTGATAAAATCACAACCACAGGTCCTCGTATTTTAGTTGTACAGGATCAGAGAGATTATAATTCAATATGAACTATCAGTATTGGTTGAAATAGTGGGATGTGAAGAGTATGTCCACACAGTCCCTGTGGAGGGCAGCACAATGTCTGAGACGCAACAAGTCTGCCTCAAGACACAGGTGAAGAAGAAGAGGACACTGCAAAGAGTATGAGGGCAAAATGAGAGACCTCACTCCTGCCTAGCTCGTCTTCGCTTTAACCTTGGTACCATGGATGAATTAAACAGCTCTGACTAGCCTTCCAGATGCAACAGCCTTGTTCTCCATGAACACACACGTTACATGTCTGAATAAACTCTGTATAACCTGAGACACGCCTTCACTGAGTGCCTAATACCAAACATCCTTATTCATCATTAAACAGCTTCTCTCACAGACATCTGATGTTCCAAATTGGTTAAGTTATTTTTTATAGGCTACCATTATTTCCAATACAGTAACACCTGGCGAGTTTAGCTCATAGGCACATTTCAAAAGACAATAAAGGCCACAAAATGCCTTAAATTGTGCCTTGGAAATAAACTCAAACCAAAGAGACTCTTACACGTGCCTGTAACTATGTCAGTTATAAAAAACTGTGCATGGCCTCAAAATATAACTGGCTAGCTGTCCAGTAATGACCATTTGGTAATATTCTCATTTAGACAGCGCGGCGTGGCGGAGAGGACTGAACCATCTCGACAGACAGACCGGCTCTTTGTCCAGGCCCGGCGGCCCCGCTGCGCCCCCTGCAGGTCAACAAGAGCACTGCACGCTTTAGTTCCTGGTTTATGTGATTACACGCTTTCGGCTCACCACGCAACATCAACTTTTTGAAGCATGGAATAAGTCGGTTCCTCGTTTCACATTGAGAATTTCTGCGAAAATAAGTAAAATTCAAATCTGTGGGTTGCAGGTTTTGCACCAGGCATGGCTCTGTAGGCTCTCCTGCAGGTTTGCTCACAGTAGGCTTGTCAGCTTGCAACCGCCAGCTAGCTAACTGGCTAGCTAGCTAGCTACATGCAGTCCAAAATGACTGACTGCTGTGCCGCAACGAACTGTGGCTTCCACAGAGAGAAATCCGATGATGCTACTCCACTTTTCAGCTTCCCCTTGGATCCGGAGCGGTAAGTGTTGTGTTTATTTCCGTGGGATGTGGATTATAAATCAGCCCTGAGTGTGCAAAATGAGCGTGGTGGAAACCCACCGTTAGCGCTGCCGTTAGCTTAGCATCATGTTAGCTAATAGTGACACAACTCTGTTGAAAATGGCGCAGACTACTCCTGAAAGAAAAGTCCCAGTGAAACACACTCTGTCCGGCCGGGCTGTGTGGTCGGGGCTAACGCGTCTTACTGACCGGCTCTGCGCAGCTACGACTTCATTCATTACACTCTTCAATAAAAACCTGACCTGAAAACTTTTTTGTGTTGTAATTTAAATCGCCATCAGTAAACGACACCTACCGTCTGAACAGTGCGGTAACGTTAGACAGGCTAGCTAGCAAAGTAACGATGATTACTAAAGTACCTTCCACTGATCATGCGTTTTGGCTTTATTGTGGCCGTAACCAGCATGGCCGTGTCTACTGTACAGGCTTCACGCAGTACAGCTAACTGTGGGTAACAGTTAATACAATTAGAAACTTTAATTTATGTCTCTCTTCACTGGGTAATGTCGCTACTACTAACGGCACAGTACTGAATGTGTAAGTGCCAGTCGGGAATTGCAGTCTGGCGCCTCCTGCTGAGCTGCTTGGCTTTATTTCCCGTTTTATCAAATTAAATTGAATGCTGACATGAATATTTTCTTGCTTTCAAATCAGCTGTGAGAGGAACTGATATAAGCACCGTCAGTGTGTGACTGCTAAACGGGTGTAATGTTTTCTGAGGCTGTAAGTGAACATGTCACGTGCACCGTGTGTAAATACTGCAACGAAATAGTTTCATTTTGAATTCTGGCTGTGAGGACACCACTTCCTGTCAACAAGTGCTAGCCTTTAAAAACAAATCACTGCACGTCGTAAATCACATCACTTGCATGTTTTGGGCTAAATGTCAGTGCTGTATGTGTGGACAGGAAGTGTAACACCAGCCTGTACCAAGAGTCTTATTAGGTCAGGGGGTCCTACAGTGTGTCCTGGCCGGGCCAGGCAGGGCCGGGCCTACCATGATGACTGTATTTCTGGTGGTTGTCTTCAGTGAAGGGAGTAATTTGCTCATGGGTGAATCCATGTACCCCTGTTCCCGCCACGCACAAGCCTAATTAGTAGCGAGGAACAAGGGAAAGTGAGATGGGAGAGGGCAAGTGGAGAGATGAGCTTATGCAAAATAGGAAAGGCTTTTACAGCCAGCAGTCACAACTTCATCTCCAACATTGATGAAATCCCAAGTAAGCTACCTATAAAGTCATTTTGCAGGTTTGAATTTGGCAGGCTCATAAGGTTGTTTGGGATATAATCAACAACCAGGAATCTACAAATGTTTTATTAAAATGTAATGAAATATTGATTTTACATGGAGTAATAATTTTGCCGTGGTTGGGGAGGGCTAGGCAGAGAAAATGATGAAGTCGGGGTTTCTCTTGTACCCCATTCATAAATGCCCCACAAAACAAAGACAAGACGTTTTTCTTAGGAGTGGCAAATTCAAAACAGCTTTATCCCGGAGAAAGGAGGAGAAAAAACATGCTCATGATATAAATTCGGGTTACCCAAAGCCAAACCGCATCAATAAAATGTATCAGTGCTTGTGTCAAAACCACCTGAGCGTTCCAGATGTGGGCTTACATATGGCGTGCCAGCGCACAACAGTGTGTGGAAGCGCCAACATCTGGCACCACACATGCAGAGAAATATATACAGATGCCTTCTTTGCCTGATAATTTATTTGATCATGTAGCTTAAAGATAAAGGCAATGCTAAGATTATCAGTATTACATTTGTGACTGCATTTAGACAATACTCATGGCGTTCTTGTGCCGACATTCCAGAAACAAGCCAACAGGTTAGAGACAGCAAGAATATAGTGTGCGTGTGTCTCTCTATACCGTATACACATAATAATAATATGTACCTCATATTTGCTTTTCACACACTTTGCTGTCCCTTTGTATGGAGGATTCAACCGCGGTGAGATGGGAAAATATGTTCGTCCTTCAGGATGAGTGAATTACTAATTGTGAAATTAATGTCATAACCTGAATAACTGGTCAAACCTAGTATATGGCTGGACCGTGTATGGGTGTGCCACGTGCCACGGCCGACTAATGGTGTAACTTCATCACTCAGTCAGTCAGTCAGGCAGGCAGTCAGTGACAGACATTCGTGTTTATAGGGCTGGCCCCGCTGTTGTGGTCCAGCCAAAAAGTAGCTGATGCAGCTTTTAACATTTCTTTCATTAGTATGCCTTTTATACGTAAAATACACAGTTCTATATCAAATGTATTTTTAAGTGAAATCTGTTGTCATGACTGAAACCATTTATATTTTTCTAACTGTATTTTGCAGCTGCAAGCAATGGTTGACCAACTGTCGTCGCCAAGACTTGGAGTCGGAAGCTCCCGAGCAGCTGCATAAGCTCTACAGACTTTGTGCAAAACACTTCGAGCCCTCTCTGATCTCCCAAGAGGTAAGAGCCAAAATTGTAAAATGGCCCTGTGGGAGGAGCACAGGTTTGGAATAGGATATTATTGTCATTGCCTTTTTTTTTTCTTTCTTTTTTTTTACAGGTTTTTTATAGCTATATCTATCTTTGTCTTTCTTTCTCAGAGAAAAATAGAAAATTAGACAACAACAAAAAAACAACCCCTTCAGGATGCACATGGGAACTGAGTTATGTTTGGTTTAATCATGGCAAGTGATTTGAAAACTACAGGCCAATAACCAAATCACTTGCCAACTTGCTGGTGTTTTTATAACTGGTGAAATTTTCATAAAGAATGGGCACAGCTTATTTAGTATACTTTGGGAACTAATAATATGTTATAACGTTAGGCCGCTAAAATATAGATTGGTAAGTACGAGTGTTGAAATATAGTACTTTCTTAGGTATTGACCAAATCACATGAACACTACTGACCGTGTTTGGTGAGAGCCTGTTGCACTCCAGTCAAAATAAATCAGTCATCTGAGAAATGTATAATTTTTGCTCGTCTCTGAATCAACCATCAGCCACCCTAGCCTGGTGTCGGGAGAGACTAATGAAATCATACAGTTGTGCTCGATTTCTCTGATATGTACAAGCGTTCTGCTCCATCTCACTACTTTCTGTCAACATCGGTGTAATTTAGCAGATGGTACATGTTGATACTTTTTAATGACCCTAAGTGATTTTCTTAATAGGTGGCAGTTGCTGTGTAATTAACATTTTACAAGGAAAGATTTTTACAGATTTTTATAGGCTATTGAAGCAAATAGCTGGGTTTATGAAAATAAGACAGAAATTATTTCATTCACACAAAGTTAGGGCTGGACGATGTGGTTGAAATCAATATCACAATAAAAAAAAAAAAATCGATATCGATATATATGACAGTACGGCTCACATAAGCGAAATCACGTTGAATAATCAAACATTACCATTCGGTTCAATATGATGAACATTCATCATTTTGAACCGAATGGTAATGTTTGGTGTGATGTCAAACTAAACTGAAATTTTCACATAATATTCCTACCATACTTCATTTTGTCTGAGTTTCTAAATAAAATCTGCTCGTTCTCATCAGTTCAGACAGCAGAACTGTGCGTCTCGATATCCCAAAATCACCACATCATCACAATATAATACCACTGAAAGACGATAAACGATAATATTGAATCATCGTCCAGCCGTACACAAAGTATCAAAAATAGTGTTTGGTGTTGAATTCGAGACACTGATAATGGTATCGGTACTGAACATTTCTAAAAGTTACCCTGTGCTACTGTGTGTGTAGTTAGTAGTTATCTAGAACAGACCTTTCTATAGGGAAATGCCTAATTGTATATATTAAAAATAGATTGGAAAGAAAGTATAATCTCTCATGATTTCTGTTTTTCAGAGCACATCCAGCTGTGTCTTGAGGGAAGATGCAGTTCCAACAATATTTGATTTTACAACACCATTGAACAATCCATCAACCTGCAACAGGAAGAGAGCTAGAGATCCTGTAAGTCTTTCATTCAGCATTTCAAATGACCTTTCATGGTGTTTTTCAATACAGTGGTTGAGAAATCTAAGCCCATAAACATTTGACCAATTCAACTTTTCGTCTCCTCAGACAGAAGAGGAGCCTGCTTCTGTGAAGAAAACGAAAGGTAGACTTCAATTATTTAAGTATAATAAAACATAATGGGTAAGAAGTGACTTTAAGCATGCCATTACCAAGCCTCTATTCTCTATGTGCATATTCCAGCCTATGTTTAAATGTATTGGCCCTTGTTAAAGGTATTGATCCTTGAAACTTGCTCATTTTTTACCACCTCAACCCTCCAAACAATATTTCCCCTTTCTCATCAGAAAACACAGCAGCGCCAGCAGTGACCGAGGAGGCGAAAGAAGCGTCTGGGGAGAACAGCGTGACATCCGAATCACAACAACATAACCAAATGCAAGAGGATGTAGCCAGCTCAAAGGCAAAAGACGTTCTTAAGGTCTATTTCAAGGAGATCCTTGCGCTCACTGGATTCAGCATTAACGGCGCAAACATCAACGCGGACGAGCCAATGGGCGGCGCACGGGGTCAGCAGACTCTCAATCCGATCTGCGTGGAGAAAATCGATCAGAAAGAAATCCTCCAGTTCAGCGAGGACCTCATGCGGGAGGAGATACAGAACAGCTTGCGGTTGGCACGATTCTTCTCCATTCTGCTTCAAGATGTGACAAACATAGAGGGAAAGGAGCAAATCCCAGTTTTCATTCGGTCGGTCACAGTGGCTGGC
This sequence comes from Beryx splendens, assembly GCA_900312565.1. Lineage (NCBI taxonomy): Eukaryota > Metazoa > Chordata > Actinopteri > Beryciformes > Berycidae > Beryx > Beryx splendens. The sequence goes on along the minus strand of OMOV01088174.1, from coordinate 15,148 downwards.
TTCCCTCAGAAGCACCTCATTGGGTTCCTGCCGTGCGACGTGGACGTTGAGAGTCTGTTTTACATGCTCCTCTCAGAGTTACGAAATAAGTGGGGGTTGAGGATGGAGCACTGTCGAGGGCTCACCTATCTGGTTACAGGCAGTATGTGTCAGAAAATGCGAGACCTTACCTGTAGGATTCTTCAGGAGTTTCCACAGGTAGTTCTATCACCTAGTGACCCGTATGCCTTCAACATATGGATTATTCGGTGCATGCCTGTGCCCTCCATCCAGAAAGTTGCAGACACTGTAGAGGAGGTGGCCAAGTTACTCAGGGGAACACCAGAGCTTTGCAAACGATTGGATGGAAAGGTCCAGATGACATACGGGCATATTAAAGGAGAAGCAGACAGGATCAAAGGAGCTTTCCGTGGTAATTGGGAGTATGGTACTGATGCCTTCCAGACCATGTTAGATATTCTTGAGCCATTCCTGAACTGCATCAATGAGATGATCTCGAAGGTAGATGAAGATACTGCTGAACAGATGGCCAAGCTGAAGCCTGTTTTGAAGAATTTCAATTTCATCATCACACTTGTTGTTCTGAAGAACACCCTCTGCTGTGTGAGCATACTCAACTCGAGTCTCAGGGGAATAATTAGCATCAGCAGTACCTTGCAGTACACAATTTCCAATGCCTTAAAGTTGGTAAACAAATACCAGCAAGAGATTGCAATATTCCACAGGAAATGGTTTTCAGACGCAGTCGGCCGAGCAAAGAAGCTGGGAGTCGAGGTCACTAAGCCAGAGGTGGACGAAGAAGCCACGACTGAAACGCCACTGGAGGACTTGTACAGAGAAACGCTGAGCCGGCCTATCTTGCAGTATCTCGTCGCGGAAGTGAAGAGAGTGTTCAGCACAGAGATGGTGAGGATTCTCCGATGGCTTTCCTTGGTGCCGTCTTACATGGCTGACCACAATTTCAGTATCCGCAGGGATAAAGTGGCAGATGCCAACTTGAACAACCTCGCAAGGCCTGACACGTTTTATGAAGAGCTCGGTTGTTGGGAAGTGAAGTGGAGACACGCGAGCAAGCGCAGGATCCTGCCGACCACAGTGTTTGCCACCCTGAAGATTCCAGACATTGGGTTTTACCCGAATGTGCAGAGTTTGCTGAGGGTTTTGGGCACTGTGCCATGTGTGAATGCAGAGGCGGATGTGTATGGGCAATACAATATGGTACTGGAGCGATGCCATTCCTACCTTAGAGCCACACCAGAGGACCAAAGACGATGCAGCATGGCATACGTCTACGTCAACCAAGATGTGCACTTCAGTGTTGAGCAAATGGTGGACTCCTACGTGCAAAAGCATCCTGACATATTGCAGTTGCTGCAAATGGTAAGTACGTTTTCATAATTAAGTGGAGTGCTGTTTTAATTTGCATGTGCCAGTGTCCATATTATTTTTGTTGTCACGGACATCATTGTAAGTTTAATGAAGTCATGAGACCGTTCTGTGTTAAGTTCTTTATATTCTTCTGTTTTTTTGTTGCAGGATGACGACATAATAGAGAAGCATCCCCAAGGTGAGAGACTGTTTGTAATTGTTTTTCTTTTGTTTAGTTCTGCAACAGGTTCCAGTGTAATCACAAGGCTATCCCTGCCACAGAAATCTGAAACATGCAACTTGATGCATTTTAATTTCTCAAATTGCCAGAACTAGATACAAAGACAGGCAGCATACAGTATGACAGCTAAAAATATATTTGGACCATGTGAAATGTTTGTGTAAGTGTGTATTATTTCAAAATCTTGGAGTAAAATGACCACACATTGACTGGATTGTTTACGCAAACTGCAAATTGTTGTCTTACTACTGGCAGGCCTGTTCTTCAATCGTTATATTCGCACTTACAGTGCCGACAAATACTGGATTTTGGCTTTAGCGCACTATATTTTTACATTTGTGTAACTGTAATCTTGGCTAATAAGACCGTTCTCACCTCTACATTTCAGTGGCAACCTTAGAGAATGATGGAAACCACGCTGAAAAAGACACTGAAGAAGAATTAAAACTCATAAACCTGGAAATGGAGGCTGAAAGGCTTGTGGAGATGAAGTGTGCAGAGACTGATAAAGAAGCTCTCAAATCTGCTTTGCAGGCAGCAGTGACTGCTGCATATAACAGCCAAAGTAGGCAACCTGGTGACGGTTCTGCCGCTCAAGATGGTGAGGTTGAGTATGTGTCCAAGTCTGAAATGAAAGAAGTTCTCACTGTGTGCGAGGACGCCGTCAGGGAGGGAATTCTCATGGAAGTTGGGAGTTCATTCTTCTCCTTGTTCATCGACCGCGTTGTGAAGCTGGGGGAAAAAGACTATCTTCCGCTGTTTCTTAGGTTTGTGGACAGTTTTGATGTCATGAGATTGGAGTTGATGGGATTCCTTGACGCAAATCTTGACTGTGATGACCTGGTACAGCGCCTCTTGGAAATAGTCACAGAGGAGTGGCATCTCGATTTGAACTACTGCAGAGGTCAAGCCTACTTAGGCTCTGGTGATGTTTCCTACAAGCTGAAAGCCTTTGCCTGCAAAATCCAGGAGAAATACCCTCTTGCTATAAGCACACACTGCTCTTGTTACTCCTTCAATACATGGTGGTCAAAATCCACCCCAGTGCCTGCCATTAAAAGAGCCCTGGACACTTTTGAGGAGGTTTTGATGTTTTTTGGCAGCAGCACCACTCTAGAGAAACAGCTAGACCATGTAATTGCCTATGGTCTCAGAGAGAGCTATGAGAAGGTCCAAGAGCTACAAGGGAAGTTCTGCGCACTTTGGCAAGAAAAGCATGATTCTTACGAGGTCTTCGTGCAGATGCTAGAGCCCATGGTTGAGTGTCTGGAGAAAATCAAGAACAACCCTCAGAGGTGGAAAGCTCATGTGTCCGAACAAGCTGGGACGCTTCTTCGCAAGGTAATGGACTTTGATTTCATCATTGCCATGGTTATCCTGAAGAACACTTCCTCTTTCACCAGAGAGCTGAGTGCAGGTCTCCAGAAGGACCACTTCAGTGCTGCTTCCCAACTTTGCCAAATCAGTGGTATTGTGGCCACCCTGAACCGAGTGAAAACAAACATGAAGGTGTTTCACCAGAACTGGTTTGATGAAGCCTGTGCTATAGCGCAGAGTGTGAGGGTTCAGATTGAAGTGCCTGAAAACTCCTTGCCAAGAGACAGCATGGTGAAGCCGGTCGGTTTTTACAAAGACGCGCTGAGCTTACCCCTCGTAGATAACCTCATCAATGCAGTGAAGGATCATTTCTCAGAGGACCACAAAGAAGCACTCAACTTCCTCTCCCTGGTCCCATGCTCTGTAACGGTGAGTTACATGTTTGAGAGCTTGAAGTCGAAGCCTCCGCTCTATAGCAGTGATCTTCCTGACGCCGACAACTTTTTCACGGAGTTGTGCTGCTGGAGGGTGACATGGAAGACCAAAGTTGCATCAGTGACCATCCCAGACTCTATATTTCATACTCTGCGTCTGCCGCTGATGCAATACTTTGGGAACATCAATACGCTGCTGAGGATCATGTCCGTGTTACCCAGCACGGCACTCGAGGACTGTGGGGTTCTAATGCGTCACAAGAGGTTCCAAGAGTACCTGAAAAACACAAGTCCCAAAGGCAGGTCCCCGTGCTTGGCTATGCTGCAGGTGGGCACAGACTTTAGCAGAGACCTAGACCGCATGGTGACCCAGTGTTTGAAGTTCACTCCTCAGGCCTTGGAGGGTATCTGTTTGGTAAGTGCTTCTGTTCTGAATCAGATGTAGCGTTGCTTTAAGTCTGCATATTTTAATCAAATGAATGAGTGATTAATTTTTTGTTATGTATTCGCAGGACAAAGAATCGAAAAGTTTCATAAGAAACTCTGAAAATAACATGGAAGGTATGGTTGTTGAGATAAGTTTTCTAATCCATTTGTTACTTAAAAGTAGCCTAATAACAATTTACATGACTTAAACATTTTTCCTGTTTCCAGTTTTGATTAACAGAAAGTCATTATTACATTTTTCTTTCAGTCTTTTTTTTAATTAGATTTAAAAATATATATATAACGCATGTTTAACATGAACACTTTCTCTTGATGACTTGTTTTTTTCTCCCTGGCATTTTTAGTCGATCATGACAAAGAGGAAGCAGAGGAGCCTAAGCTTCAACAATCTCCTGACAAGAACGAGGACCAAGACATGAAACCAGCCGATGAGAATGGGCACACGGGAGATAATCTTAAAAGTTTGGAGACTGTTTTCAGAGTGGCAGCACTCCTGGGGAAAAAGAATAGCAGCCTCTCTGAAATCTCTAAAGAGGACCAAGAGCTTTTCATCCAGGAACTTGGCATGTGCCACTGGTTTGGATTTGAGAGCAAATACACACCGAACATAGGCGAGGCTGAAATGGTGAAAATGCTCATCAAAGGAATCCGAGATGTCATACTCCAGGAAGTACAGGAGTCTCCATTCTTCTCACTTATCACAGACAAACCTGTTAGAATTGCTGACAAGACTCATCTACCAGTGTTTGTCAGGTATGTGGGAGAATCTGCACCAAAAGTGGAGCTGATTGGTTTTTTACCAATCGATGAAAGCTGTGAAGTTGATAGACAAGCAAAGGTCCTTGCAAAAATTCTCACTGAGGACTGGGGCTTGCCGATGTCTCAGTGTCGTGGACAAGCATTCATGCACTTGGGCTCAGGTTGCCAAAGCCTGAAGAAAATGTCACTGGATTTCCTCAAGAGCTATCCTCTGTCTGTCGTGACACCTAGTGAGTCCTGTGGCCTTGCCTACTGGCTGGCTGGAAGTGTGCCTTGCCCTTCAGTAACAAAGATGCTGGATATCGCAGAAGACCTGCTACTCTTCTTTGACCAATCTCCCGGTCTGGAGGGACAGTTAGCACAGGCTGTCGATGGGCTGTTGAATACACCCAGGGAGGCCCTGGAGGAAATTCCAGAAACCTGTTGCTCGAGGTGGAAAAAGAGAGAAGACTTCTTTGATATCCTTGCTGACACATTGGAAGGAATCCTTAGCTGCTTAGATGCTGTAAGCTCTAGTGCCACAGGTGCAATGTCACTGCATGCACAAGTTCTCTCCACTGCTCTGAGAAGCATGGACTTCATTGTCACCCTTGTGATTTTGAAGAATGCTTGTGCTCCCCTTCGTAACTGTAGCACTGTCTTCCGCTGTGGCAACCCTGCTGATATTCTCTGTGAAGTGGAAAAAATTCCTTCAATCATAGAGACGCTTAACAAAATGTTGGAGAACATAGGCGCTGTGCACTCCCCTTGGTTTGAGCAGGCATTCCAGCTAGCGACCAAGGTAGCTCCTGAACAAGTGTGCTTCTCAGAGGAAGCCAACAGCTACGAGTCTCCAGAGATCTATTACAGGGAAAATCTTAGTGTTCCTCTCCTCAGAAGTCTCATTGACGAAATGAAGTACAGCTTCTCAGACAGCCACTTGAAGGCCCTATCAGTCCTGTCTTTGCTGCCCTCCTGTAATCCACAGTCCATCCTCCCGGAGTCCGTAGACAAGCCATTTAGTCTTTACCTGACGGATCTTCCTGAGCCTGACACAGCAGAGCAGGAAATAAATGCCTGGGCGGCTGTCTGGAGAGAGAAATACCAGGATGTTGCTCCGCCAACATCCATCTCTGAAACGCTCCTCCACCCAGAGTCAAAGAACCACCCGACCGTGACCTTACTGCTTAGGCTAGTAGCGGTCCTGCCTAGTGTTAGTATAGAGTGTGACCTGATGAAGACCACCCTGAATTCCATGAGGGATCTATTAAAAAACACTGTGTGCAAGGGTAGCAGAACGGATCGTGTGATGCTCCTCACTCACTACGCGACTCTGCAAAGACTGCCAGAGGTCATTGAGAAGTGTATAGAAGTTGATCCAGAGAGCAGTCCATGTCTTTCTCAGGTAAATTCAAAGTAGTGTTCTTTGTATCATACTTTAACTGTTTAATCAACATGTTTTCTAACAAAAATTTTTTTTTTACAGTCATTCCAAATAGTAATTCATAACCAAAGAAGACTAAAGAAAATTTGTCTTGCATATTTTTGTTTTAGGTGATGGAAAGTTGTCAAAGACTAAAGCTGGACAATGGTAAGTGAATGTAATGTAATATGACACTTATGACAACTTGTTGATGAAGATCACTGAATGTATGATTCTTATGAGAAGATTAGTAACCAGTGCAGAGATGGGGGAAAAGTGTTTGTGTGTGTGTGTGTGAGTGTGAATGAAGAGTTGGGGTGGGATATTAACATCAGTGTTGATTATTTTTAAAACTAGGAGCTGTTGAGATAAAACCAGTGGAGACAACGGAATCACATGCCTCCGATGTAGCAGTGGCGCCCTCTGATGGGGAGGTGAAGCTGGCTGATGATGATGTGATATTGGACGTCATTCAAGCACCAAGACAAACAATGTCTTTCTATGACCCACACCTGCGTGAACAAATCCTCAAGGAGCTCTGGGACTCTCAGTTCTTTACAGTTATAACTGAGCAAGCTGTTGAGATTGGCAGTGAACAATATGTTCCCCTGTGCATCAGGTACTTGAACAAAGAAGACATCCAGTGTGAGGAAACATTGGCGTTCATCCCATTCAATGCAGACCCAGTTGTCCTTGCAGATGCTATCGAGACTGCGCTGTCCGAGAAGTGGGGGCTCAACATGGAATATTGTAGAGGACAGGCCTTGCTGAGTGTTGGTGAAGTAGGAGCTAAGATGAGGACTGTAAGTGTAGCAATAGCTCAAAAATACCCCCAGGCTATACGAACAGTTAGCTCTGCCTTGTCCCTTAACGTATGGCTGGCCAGGTCCTCTCCCGTGAAAGAAGCAGCTGATGGAGCAGTTTTGATCGAAAAAATCTTACACTGGCTCACAGAGGACACACAACGCCAGATCAAACTGGAAGACATGATTATTCACATGTTCCAGCATGATGAGGGGAAGGGTAACGAGCTGAGGGACAAACTCATCAAAAACTGGGACAAGAGTCACGACATGCACGAGGTGATGGTAGAGGTTTTGGAAGCAGTCATGCTCTGCCTGAACGAACTGAAGGGTGAAGGTAGTAGCTCAGACCGGCACCAAGCGTTACAGTTCTTCGACGCGATCAGAAACTTCGAGTTCATCTTCTCGACAGTAGTGCAGAAGAACATCTTGAGAGTAAGCAAAAAGCTAAGTCAGTCTCTTCAGGGCAAACCCTTAGATATGTTGCTTGCCGTGAATACCTTGCCTCATCTCAGAGCGTCCCTCAGAGAACTGCAGAGTGATATTGACATCCACCACAGGGCCTGGTTTGAGGAAGCTGTCACATTGGCTTCCAAACTCCACGTCACAATGTTGCACTCAGTGCTTCTTGAGCCCTTGACTGAGTTTTACAAAGAATCAGTAAGCATGAAAGCAGTGGAGCACTCCATTACTGAAATCGCTGACCTCTTCACAGAGAAGGTAATGGATACTTTGAGGTGTCTGGAGATTGTGCCTTATGCAATGTCCAAAGTAGAGACCAGCGTTGTTAGTGGTCTTGTGTTCCACCTGTACCAAGATGACTTGCCCGATCAAGTCTCCCTTCACACTGAGATGAAGTCTTGGAAGGAGAAATGGTTGGATCCCTTGGCAGGCTATCTCCCGACTACTGTGCTCGACACCCTGAAGACGTCGCAGATAAGAAGTTTTAGTAATATCGAAACTCTCCTCAGACTCCAGGTCATCTTGCCGTTTTCGAGGAAGGAGAGCACGTTCAAGCAGGGAAAGCGAAACTTGCAGGAATTCATGCAGCAGGAAAAGAGATCCCTCACTGAACTACATCCTCTTTAATAGTTGAAGGTCTTCCCTCATGCTTATCAGATTTAAGCAAAGCTTCTGAGAGGATGTCATCAGCACCATACGTATGACCTAATGTATCCTCAGCCCTAATTTAGGTCCCAGGTTCTGAACTCGCCTGATATTCTCTGTACATTATTGATATAAATTCTTTGAGATTTCCTTTTGTTGTTATCCTGCGAGCGAAGGCCTGGTTTTTGTTTTGTTTTTCTTGTTTAGTTTTTTTTTGTTTGTTTTTCTTTTTTATTATTCTGTAGTTTGAACAATTGTACTGCCCAATGGGACCAATGTCTTGCCAAAAAAGCAATGCTCAACTGACGGTTATCAATGCTTGTGTGCCTTTATGCAAAACTAATTCACTCCCATGTATCATAATACAGATGTTTAAAAATGACAGTCCCACCAGGCATTTGAAACAAGTTTGTTTTTATCATAACCAAAAATGAGTAGACTGAATATAAAATCACTTTCATAAATTCATTACAAATATGAAATTGCACCATTACCTTTGTTGGCACAAATAGAAATGGTTAGTCTCATCCTGTCTTCTAATGATTTCCCAGGCTTCCTGTCTTCGCAGGAATGAATTTGCTGTAAACGTATCTTCGAAAGAATGTTTCCTTAAGAGGAAAACCTTCATATATATTTGTCAAAAAAAGTAATAAAATGTTCCAAAAAGACCTGTTTGTTGCTGTTTGTTTTGGCTTGCTTTTGATTGCTGGAAAGTATGTAGAGTAATGTGTAGCCAGGACTCTAAGGTAACACAAGATGGCGTAGTGAGGCTGCGAATTGCTTCTGGAGAAACGAGCTGATCTGCACACAAGTGGCACCCACACCAACGACATCAAGCTGTAAATCTTAGATCTAAGAGCAATTTCTACCATTTTGGATTCATAATACCTACACAGGGATAATATTTTAATTCAAGAACTATGTTTGTCAAAGTACAGCTGGTTAGACATTAAGCCCACCAACAAATGTTGGATGTTTTGGCAGGACTAAAATCACAATTCTGCCCTGCCTTCTACAGTAACTGCCCATGTTAAAATTATGGGTAACACTTCAATAAGGTACACAAAATTTAGAGTAGTTACTAAGGAGCTAATGAGGAACTATTAGTTAATGGTCAGTTCTTGAGTAACTCCTAATCAAATGTCAGAGTAGCTAATCAGTAGTTAATGATTAGTTAATTGAGAAGTGAGTGAGTGAACTGTTGATTAATAACTGACTATTAA
>OMOV01088166.1:8782-18930 GCA_900312565.1 Beryx splendens | reverse complement strand
AACATCAGTCATAAAACAAGCTACAGCAGCGGCATGTGGGAGGAGAAGAGCTGTGATCGTCTTACCTGCTGAGGCTCTCTTGGCGTCGTCTGCTTGACCCGCCTGCTGGACGCCGTGGTGGTGGTGATCTCCATGATGGACGTGGAGGTCTCCGAGCGATTGGCCGTAGCACTCGACTGCGGCGTAATTGAGGAGGGCGACTCCCCCACCAGCCGCACGCTGCCCTGGATCCTAATGTTGGGATCGCCCTCCACAGCCATGTTGAACACCTTCAACCCATTATAGTAGAGGCCCGAAAGCTGGCCCTGAAAGGATCGACTCCGGTCCCGCTCCCAGCCCCCAATCTGTATAGTGGTTTGGCTGTTGAAGATTGTAAGCTGCCGCCCTGTGGGAAAACAATGTTACATATATACAAGAATGTTGAACTGCGGACTCAGCCGCTTTTACTTAGCAGGAAAAAAATAAAAAGACAGAAAGACAGATTATTTGCCCAGTGGCTAATGAGACCAATAAATTACCGGTTGCTAGAGGCAACCCCTGGTAATTTATTGCACTTATAATGATGGGATGCCTATGAAAAGCAGATACAACAAAATATATATAAAAGAACATAAAAGACAAGATTTGGAAATCAATGCAGCTTTGCTAAAAGGGCAGTCACGTTAAAAATAATAAGAAAAATAATAATAATAATAATAAAAATCATCTGAACCTCTGCTCTCACTACTGCTTTCACTTCCAAAGGTATAATCTTGGATAAACAAGAAAGTAGTAGAAATGGACAATTTGCCTGAAAGATATTGCTTTGGAAGACAAATAATAATAATAAACAAATGTCTATCACCCAAAAGCATATATTTCCAATATGCTTTGCTTACAATAAAACAAACAAACCAATAGAAAAGAAACAAAACAAACACAAATCAGAAACAAAACGCAGCAGTAGCCATTGTAGCAGCCCATACGCTTGCATCGTTCCTGCACTGGTACTTTGGCATATCCAAACACTTCCTCTTGGGGTGCAGCAAGCATGGAAAAAGTCGACTTCTAAAATGGCTACTGGCTGTTTGAGGATTGGCTTTTCCTTGTGTAAATTCTTTCAGCAAGCACGACACACTTCAGGGAATTTGAAAATATTCATCCTTTTAGCAAGAGCAACCAAAGAAAATTAAACTCAGAACTGGTATGGCGGGGTATATGGAAAACAAAACGTTTCATGACAGCGCTGTCATTAAAGGGCAAAACAGAAAAAAAAAAGAACAGAAAAATGATCGGGCTCATTTCACATTTTAAGTGAAAAATATGAATTAGTTATTGAACTATAAAAAACAAAGCATGCACTCAAAAGTTTGTTTTATGATACAGTTCCTTGATCTACTTCCCTATACATATTTACAATGTCTGTTAAAGGGACTCAAAATTCTGAAGCCAATTGGTATTGCACTCTATTTATCATTGCTAGTAGTTTAATCAGAATAGATCAAATGATGAATACTAAAATAAGAACATACAAGTATACTGTATATGTGTCTCAAATAACACTGGAAATGGCAGCTAGTGAATGATTTAACTAGATCTTTTAAATTTATCATTTAGATGTTTACTGTAAAATGCTACAATAATTTATAGACATTTTAACAGTGATGATATTACTTCAGGAAGTGATTTAGATTTATATTTACAGTCCCTTTAACCTTAAGTTGACAGGAAACACGTATTAAAACAGCTGACATCTATAAAATAAATACATTATTATGAAAAGTATGCAATACTCCAAACTAAATTTAACTGTTCAAATCATTTTGTTTTTTTAGTTTTACTGAACATTTATTTTTTAAGTTTATTATTTACAAAGTATTGGTACAACTTGGTTATGATCAAATTATTTTATTTGAAATTTTAATCAATGATTTTACCTTTGTCGAGTAGCCATTCGTCAACTACTCGACCAAGTCGATATGGGATTCGCTGTCTAGCAATCGCCAGGCGTTCGTTATCATTGTTGCCTTTAAAGTTTAAAGAGACATTTCATTGGTTACAATCTGTAAGGTCAAAGGTTAAATGGTCATACTTAATGCTGGAGCTATACAACTGCAAACGGTTTTTTTCTAAGTTTTAGATATTTAAAAAACAGTACTTTCTAAAACATTATTTGAACAGACTTCACACAATCATTTGATTTTATTTTATTTTAGCCAACAAATTATTCCTATATTAATTGTTAACTAGCACGCTAATGTTTCATCTAGGTTAATAGAGCTACGTTATAAACCAAACCAAATCACAAATTTATACATTTCCATAACAGAATCTTTACCCAATGATTTCCAACCCATTTTTCTTTTCCCTCCATCTTTTTGACTGGCTTTTAAACTAGTTATATACATTTTCAAAAGGAACATCATTTAAATTTATTGTTGAATCAACCTTTTATGGTTTAAAGGAGAAAACAATTTAGCTGTAACATATTACAAATGCCCACCCCATTTATAAATAGCCTAATTGACAAAAAAATAATAAGCTAATTGCAATACAACAGTAAACAAACTATACATTCAGAGCATCTGGTCATATAGCACAGTGTCAAAGTAGGTGCACATAAATCCACATTCAATAAAACAGGGCTTTGACAAAAGCTACGAGTCTGAAAGGAGACAAGATGGCGTTCGACTGGCTGAACAGTATGTGTGCATGTGCTAACAATGTCAGTAGAATACAAAACAGATGTTTTAATGGTGTCAGAGTCAGTGTCAGAGGACTGGTCCAACAGTATGCAGAGAGCCAAAAGAATAACTTTGGAGAGAAAGACCAGCGACAAAACAAAAAAAAAACAACCTCTACTCCAAGATTGGAGGAGCGCTTTGGCATTGATGAGGCCAAACTCTGCATCACCCTTTTGTCAAGGCCAATAACCTCTCCAGAAGGGAAGACTTTCAGCACGGCCGCACGGTCTCCGAGTGCTTCTCCCCTGGTATTGTCTGCAGAGATTGAATTCAGTCAGCTCCATTCTTCCGGCAGATTGACAATGTTTGTCCCATCAACTATATTAATTCTGTTCTGGCAGATAAAAGATCCGGCAGCTAACAGTGATTTGGTGGAGAATAGCATCAGAGAGGAAAGGATCGTGCGGGTTGGAAGGGAAGCAGGTAACCTTGTAACTCAGAGGCACGGTTGGTCTGATGAAAGGCCTTAGAGGTAAGAAGACGCATATCAAGAGATTTTTTAATCGCATCAGCTTGAATTACTGTAGAGGATCAGGTGTAGCTACAGAAAGGGCTTTATGGCTCGTCTACAGCTCGTGGAATTTGGTTGCAGTTGATTGTGCCAGGTTGGAGCACAAAGGCCTGTGAAGGAGATTTAGTGGAACACATCTCCCCTCAACACTGATAAGGAAGGATCTATTTTGGCATTACAACAATATCTGATGAAGCCGCACGGGGATGTGCACTTTTTTGCTTTAGATGCCCAAATGTGGGCAATACTTCAATCATCTGAAGTGAGTGCCTTCAGGCAATCCAACTATCAGCCTGAGTAGCGCATCGGTGCTTAAAATTTTCATGAAGGTCACACCAGAGCGTGGCTATTGTTTAGTTTTTGTTTTTTTCTAAATCATCAGGGGCACTTTCATGCTTTATAAGGTGCATAACCCCGACAAACAAACCCAGCCTGCTCTTCAACACACATTCAGTTCATCTTCAACTTGATCGTGTAATCATTTTTCAAATTACATGTAAACTCACTTGCTACATCAAGGGCACTAGCACTTTATAGGTGCTTGGGGGGGAGTGGTAAGTGTGTGTGTGTGTGTGTGGTGAGGGTATGCATGATTAGAGTGAGTGGCACTATGTTGACCTTAAAAACTCCACTGTGGTAGTGAGAGGAGAATTGAAAATATTACAAAATATTTAATTCATACGTTCACTTAGCTGCTACAGCCAGAAAACCACGGAGCTATTTCCTGTGTGACTGCACAGAACACCAGCCTCCGGTTGGCTGATGCTTGTTTGACTTCTACCGTAGTGCCTGGTGTACGGGAGCACACTGAATTTCCCTTATCCAAGGCTGCCTGGGCTCTGCACCGCCTAAACAGTGCATACCTTAATTCCCTTAAGCAGTGCACATGGCGCTCCCGAGCGCCTGATGTCTATGAATTAATAAAGCCTCGAGTGCCACATGAATTTGAGCCCATAAAAAAGCTTTAGTTCCTTTATATCATGAATATGTTCAATTCATTTCCATCAAATCAATGTTTGCCGTTTACTTTGTTCATTTCTGTCACCTCCATTTGTCAGTCATGGTGTGTTAGTTATGTCACCTCCCTCGCCCGTGCCTTTGCCATGGCGGGGGCTGTGGCCGCTACTCTCACACCTCAGTGGAAGAGAGGTCAGCACCAAACTGGGCTCTGGAGAGCAGAGCGCCTACAGCTGTCAGGAGGACGGTGAGGACACATCGTGGGCCGGACGAAAAAAGAAGTACAGTACAGCGAGCGTTAACACTCACTCATTGTCTTCCTGCTTAATTTCTTGACAGCTGCAACCCTATTTGCATGTTTATGTCTTGTAGTCGCCATCTTAAATTACAGGGTGCATGTAATTGTGCGATTTCTCTACATGCTGCTGTGAAAATCTTCATACAGGATTCTGACAAAGATGACAATGTGTTGAAGTGAGGGGGCAAGGAGACACCCTGATGGAAAGACACAGACAAGTGATAGGCAGGCAGGCACACACACACACACACACACCCCCACACACACACAAAATTCCCAAATCCTCTACTTTTGTGTAAAAACGCTCTATGAGCAGCGCTTTATCTGCTCAGCTGTGGATCCTATGGCACGCTCAGTCTATCCTTACACTGAGGTTAATTAAGTGTGGATATAATCAAGGTCTGATCGTGTATTGATCCCCGCTGTGGGACACCGGAGTGTTAAACAATGCTATCCCCTGTGCCCCGGTGCAGCAGCGCAGCCCATTCATCCTGACGCCCGTGAGCGCAGCCCACGACTGCTGCTGAGCGCTGATTGGGTTTTGGTATAGGACGGGCCCGGCTTATCTCCTCCGCCAGACAGCAGCGATTCAGTTGAGCCGTCCCCACCGACCCGGTTTGCCCTCACTCACTTGTTTTCTTTTTTTTGTTAATAAAGTGGTCAGATAAGGTGGGGGCTTTATCTCATGACAAGCCCTGGGACATTCGCCACATTAAATGAACAAATATGCAAATGCGTCTTCTGTTCAGAGAGCCGGGAGAATTAGGAAAGAAGAGCCTCGACAAATCTCACTATTATTTTTATTATTCAATTCCCTGTTTTTGTAGTTTGGCAGCAGACGGCGCTGCACCATTTGTTGTTTTGTAAGCATGCTCACCGATGGCTGATTGGCCGCACAATAGCCTAAAGAGGCTCATGGACAGGATAACGTGAAAACCAGAGCAGATATAATAGAGCTTGGACAAATAAACCTACAGTTGTTGACTACAGCTGTTATTATCTACTATTATTGCTGAGACGTGTGATTACTCGACTCAAACGTTTGAAATTATTATTATTATTTTTTATCAGCGAGGCTTTGAGCGATAAAGTCAGTTTCAAGAAACGTTCATGACATTCATGTTATGACATCTATTCCTTTATCTGCTTGCAGTGGAAAACCTTAAATTCAGAAATGACGGTATCAGAAGACATCCGATTTTCACTACTCAAGGGAAGAGTGATTTAAGCCATTCAACATGAACTTGTAATTTCCAAATAGAACGGTAAGATACCCTTTACCAGATTGTGTTCCTGCTTGTGTTAACGACCAGTATAAAATATAATCAGCTGTTCTTACTTGAAATAGGCCGGGGCTGTTCTCCTTTGCGAGGCAACATCAAGTAGCCCAATGACAAAGTTGTAGGTGATGCTAATGCTGTTCTACATGTAGTTCTTCAGCAGTTGTCTGGAGCCTTCTGTGCACACCTTCCCTCGTGCCAGTTAATACAGAACAGTGCCATTCTTCTTAAAATCAAATACAAGTGTTTCCCAACAGATTCATGGCTTGTTCATCCCTTTTAGTAGCCTACTGCACTAAAGCAAGCTCCGGTGCAGTTAGGGTGGAACTTCAAGGTTGTTAGCTTACGTTGCATCAAGTCAATTTTACCAGCTGGTTAATCTCAGATTGAGCTGAAGCCACGATAGTTCAGTCCGAAGCGTTAGAATGACTGATAAGTAAGCGACTCTTAATAGTCTTGAAGTATTCCATCATCAGTGTTGCACTTTTCTATTGAAAATGCCCTAAAAAAAAAGACTGAGTCAGACCAAGCCATTTTCATCTACTTCATTCAGTTGGTGAGCAGCACATCTGCATGTGCATCGTGTGTGTTTGGGGACTGAGGGTGTCTGCTGCATGCAGACTGAGATAGCAGCGTCCAGGCGTTTAGCCCTGCAGTGCATCCTGTCATGTCCGCCGCACGTCAAAAGCCATTAGCCTCCCTTTTCTACCTGAGGCAAGCAGTGAGGTTTGAGTCCCAGCCATAAAACCCTCTTTCATTTGGATGAATGCACTGGACGTGGCGAAAAAAGGTCAGCAAACATTACGCATAAGGGGAGGGACAGGTTTGAGTTTGTCTGCTGCGTGTCCCGTTGCCCAGTTTTATGCACACTTAGAATCGCATGAGGCTCCTTGGCTGCGTCCGTCTTGATTAGGGTGAGTTCTGTGCCATTTTAGACAGTGAGCAGAACAACAATGAGCATCCAGGTCAAAATGGAGGTTCCCCGAGTGTCCTCCTAGGTCCCGGCGCAAGTGAGTCATCACGGAGGGTGATATGTCGGCCGCGTTAATATAGTCAAACTGCTGGCGGCGTCTTGTTTCACGACCGTTTAATTGTTTCTCCTGGAGTGCGAGCTGCAGTGCGCTCGCTCCTGGAGGAACTTCGTAGTGTGAAGTGCGGTGTGAACATTACAGGAAATATTATTAAACGGCCATGTGATGATAGAATTCATATACCTTCAGTCCTCTATAGCTTCTGTCAAAGCCTTTCAGCAGTTAGAAAGAATAACATATTCAACAACCCAAGCTGTGGCATTTAAATAGTTTCCTAGCTGACAGCCATCATACTGTACTATTAACACTTGGACATTTTAAAGGAACATACAGTACCAGTGTTGTTGAGTTTTTCCCCATCTCCAACAGGAGATCACTTCACATCTGCCCCCAGCAACGTCCCATCAGAGACTATTTAACTGACTTACCTCAGAGCTACACTTTCCACACACATTTTCATTCACGCAATCTATCACTCCGACAATGACGCTGCCATTCTTCTGAAGAACTGGCGTCGACTGTGACCATAATTACCAGTCAGCTAATTTAGCTGGCTGAATTAATTATAAGAACAACTCATAAATCATTTACTTAACTATACAGATAAAATAAACACAAGGCGGCAGTTAGCGACTTCACTTTCCGTTAGGCTCGCCATCACAGTCCCTTTATTTGTACTCTTAGGCCTTGTTATTATATATTCCTGGAACTCTGCTTTGGAAAAGTGCAAACACAAATAAAAAGTTATTATATATGTACTTATGTATTATGTATGTATGTTCTGGTGTACGCTGTGGGAATAATCAATATGAAGATGCAACGTCACGGTCAAACCTGCTGCAATAATGTAGTTTGTCATCTAGTAATTAATTCCTAATCCACCAATTAATTTAACTATGGGTATTGAGTTAATGTGACCGGGCTTCTGGAGGTTTGTCAATCTGTTGTATTGACAGACAAATAAATATTGAACTGGCACGGGATGACTTGCCGCAGTAGAACTGGTGAAGTGGTCATTTTGATGTAGATGTCTATTGATTTGACTTGATTATTTATGTATATAGGGGATATAACGCAGACATGTAGTGGGCGTACACTTTGACATTTGAATTTTAGACAGCGGCAGCTGCAAAGCACAACCCGATATTTCAATAGACTTGTAAAAGGGCTTGAATGGTAAACAGCATCGATTAATGTGAAGAGACGGACGGACATCGGAGATGAGGAAGAAACTCAACAACACTGGTATCATTCTTCATCTGTTACTGGGGAGAAAATATAGCAATCAAAGCACATGCCAAGTTAACATGATCAACATAAACTTCCTCAACAGATAAGTTTTTTAAACGCTCGCTCGGTAGTCTCTCGGTCATTTCAGCACCTCTAAGCGGCAGATGGAACCAGAGTTAGCGTGGAGAGTGGCTCACTCACCTGTGGGGTAGCGCTCAATGACTGGCAGGTCATCCACCTGCAGAGTGGCATTACCCCCACTCCTCGTAAACTTCACTATATGGTACTTTCCGTCATTTACAAACTTTGACGTCTCCTCAATGTTAATGTCGTCCGTTCCGACATTAAATACAACCGCAATGTTTCCCTTTTCCTGAAAAGAGAAGAGCACAGAGAAGAAAGGGGTTTAGTGAGAGAAGCCATTCATGTTTTCAACACCGGTGACACACTGCAATTAAATGCCCAGTGCGCTTTTATTTCCTTCTTTCCAAGTAAGTTGCTAAGTACACACACACACATACTCCCTTGATGTATAATTATGAAAATGTTACACACATATTGTAGCCTTAAAAACAAAGTACTCCGCTGCCTATCAAGCGGAGCAAACATATACTTTAGACTCGCACTGCGTTTGCTTGGGTTGCTGATATTTACTTCCATCTAATTCTACGGGACAGAACTTGCATTAGAAATGATCCGCTATTCCAGTCAGTGGGTAAAGGGCAGCGGTGAGTTACTGCAACTGAATGTTAAGAGGTTATGGGGATTATTAACATCTAGGTACTGTAATGCTGAATGTTTTGAATAATGCACGTTTTGTTTATAAATGTATGGGTTTGTCTCTGCGTATACCAGAGCCATGACCTCCTAACCCCGCCTCTCCCAAGATGGAGATCTAAATTTAACATACATGACCGAAACGAGATTCCTCCGATGAAGATTTCTACTTTTACTGCATTTCTATTTTGACCATAGTCCTTGTCGAGATGACGACACACCTTGTGCAGTATGTGTACTCGGTTTGTAGGCGACATTTTCTCCCCATTAACTGGACAACACTTTCATTATAGTGGACTGGCAGCTTCATGTTTCGTTTTTTAACCAGCGTGTCTTTCTAATGAAAGGAACCATCTGGGCATTGCTGCTTGGCCCGGAGCCCATTTTGAACAGAAAAAAAAAAACTTGTCCTGTCATCACTTTAACCGGCGTACAGTAGCTTCAAAGCTCGATGAGAGGATATCATTGTATCTGAGCAGACTGTGTGAGACCGAATCATTAAAAGTGGGGGTATGCTGCTGCTATCATTACACGGAGAGCATAAAAACAGTATAACCACGGAAATATAAAGAGAATGTCTCAAAGGAGGCTTGAACCCAGCTTAGCCTCGGCCTTCTCAGATCCACGTGTGATGGGTATCTTCTCTAATAAGCTCCTTTTACAGTACATGATCGAAGCCCCTGAATCCTACTGCCTAATCCAGCTAAGATGAGTGCATATGTTGGTGCAATCTCTCTCTGCTTATGAGCTGCAGTGAAAGGAGCATCTGGTTGGAGGCTCAAGCTAGCGGTGCAGCACTCTGCATGTCATTATCCAGTCAGCACAGCCAGTACTACATCTCCATCTCTCTCGCTCTCTCTAAGTCTCTCTCATATGCACCAACTGTCTCTTTCTCGAGCCCCCCACCACACCCTCTTGCCCTATGCACACACACACACACACACACACACTCCTCAGTTCCCTTAAAGTGCAGAATGAGCAGAGAGTGTGTCTCCAGAGCCAGAAGCTAAAGTGCAATTAAAAACATTTGTAATGTGTCACACCATGTTACCAAATCTAGGACAATCGTACGCTTTGTAAATGTAATTTCAACACAGATGATATCATCTGATACAATTAAAGCTACAGTACTAACACGATTTACGGACTCCTTGCAGGCATAAATACCAATCAACAAAAAAACTCAAAAGCGGATTTCGAGCTAGCGTCGCGGCTACAGCGGCTGCAGCGGCTGCAGCGTGTGTCAGGTCTTCAGTCCTGGAGAACTGAAAGGATGAGAGGATGATCTGTAGGCACTGGTGTCATGGTAAGCCTTGTGGTGGGGGGGAACCGGCTTCATGG
>OMOV01088162.1:0-12982 GCA_900312565.1 Beryx splendens | reverse complement strand
CTTGTGGCTAGGTTTTTTTTCTCCATTTTAACATGGCAACACCCATCACATGGGCACGCACATTCAGGCATGTTGTAAAGGTTTGATATATGACACTGGGAATGTCTGGGGAATTTAAAATATAAGAAACACTTCAGTATCACCAAATTACAAGATTATTAACTGTGGAAACATAAAATTGTGATATACAGCACCGTGTAAACGTCTTGGGCACCCTAGATTTCTTATATAGATTTAGTCTTAGATGTTTGTTTTTCTGTTTTCTGCATTAGTCAGTAGACTGCTCTTTTTGATATTTAGAAATGTTTCATTTCATTATTTTTTAAAGCATCTTCGCTTTACAGAATTGTTTTTTTTACATGTACCTAAGACTTCTGCACAGTACTTGACCTCTAATGCATCTAATTCAGTTTGGTTTCATTCAAAACATTGGAGCTGGGGAGGAGATTTTAGAATTATCACAATGAAGTAGAAGCATTTGACCTGGTATCTGGAAGTTTCCAGTGGCAACATACACACACACACCCTACCTATCTATCTCTTGAAGATATTCCAGTTAAACTAATGGGTTGTATGATTAGGCCACACTCCCTTGGGTGCTGTATGACCCAGCAGAGGTTTCTGGGTCGTGTCGTGGGCCGGCAGATGAGATATCTGCAGGACTCGGGTCTGACATTTGGGGAACCTAATTAAATGTGCACGGGTAGATCATTGATCTGTGTCATGCGTAAAGCACAAACAACATGTTTTCCCTCCGATACCGTCTCAGCGGGATGTAGTGTGGTCATGACTCATCAGTGGACAAAGCCATAATATCCATCTTGGGCATGTTTCATTAAATGAAGACTAGGGCGGGTTGGTGTTTGCGTGGGTAAACGATCACAGGGGAGGATGAGCATTGGACAAACAGTCTGGCCCGAGCAGACGACTAGATGTAGATCATACCACACACACAGGCACATGACACAGCGCTGTTGTGACTGTCATTTCCCCTCGACAGTGAAACCCGAGCCTGCGGCCCAGACTCCAGACAGACCCGCCATCTCCGAGGAGGAGATGGAGAGGAAATCGAAGTCCATCATCGACGAGTTCCTGCACATCAACGATTACAAGGTACGGGGATTCACGGGCAGATCTACAACAGGGGTGAAACTCCTGGCGCCTGACTTGGTGTCCCGACTCTGTGGTTTTAGGTGCAGTGGATTCAATTAGTGCAAGACTAGTGAGTGGTACTTAAAATGACACTATCGATAATGACCTTTTTTATATGAGAGATATTGCTAGGTGCTAAAAACATTTCCGTCAGGAGATCATCTTCAACGCAATTAAAGAACTTCAGAGGTGCTTTTATTGCTCTTTCATTACCAGGACGATAAGAGCACAGGCGATAGCTTCGGGATCTTATTCCTTCCACTTTATCACTGTACACGCAGCAGTAACTGATGGAACGTGTTGATTGATAGATCGTATAATTTGTGTAATTTCTCCTTTTCCTAGTTTCCAAGTAACCCAATCTTTTTTTCTGTTCGGGGGCTTTTTGTCTTCATTCCGATAGTTTTACAGAAGAGATAGACAGCACTAGGAAAGAAAGAGAGAGAGGGGGAAGACATACGACTAAGGTCCTGGGCCGGGTTTGAACCAGGACGCTGCGGTTAAACGGTTCACGCCTTAGACCGCCAAGATGTGACCCGGTCTTGTGCATGTCTGTGTGTGTTCCGTGCAGGAGGCTGTCCAGTGTGTGGACGAGCTGGACCTGGCCTCTCAGCTCCACAGCTTTGTGCACGTGGGGGTGGAGTCGACCCTGGAGCGCAGCCAGATCACACGGGACCACATGGGCCAGCTCCTCTTCCAGCTGGTGCAGCAGGGCATCCTCCCCAAACCCCAGTTCTATAAAGGGTCAGTTCTCACCTAATGTGTCCACCGGGCCTCGCGTGAAATCATGTGGGGTTCCTTCCGACAGGGGTGCTAACTTGTTTTGATTGTTTGGGTCACTCAGGTGAATCATGTGAAAAATAGTTACTATTCAACAGTCAAATCATGAATATTGATTTCTCTACTAGTGTTCCTTTCTTTTGCGTCTCCCTCCATGTCATATGTAGGAATATGCATTGGAACTATTTAATAGTTCAAAGCAATGACTTGGAGGTGTTCATGAAAGTTATGCACTTAATTCCCTTTTCTCATCGTCCTCCGCTCACTCCCTTTGTTTTTAACTGTTTGTCGTTACTCTACACGTTACCCTAAGTTACCCTTAGAGGTATTTTATAGTGACATTAACTTGACCCAAGGAGGTTTACCAGAAATAGGCTTTTAAACATCTTTTTCCAAATGTTCTCTCAGACCCCACCGAGCTCTTACATGTCTTGGGGGTTTCAGGTACGTTTTTGACAGTGGATGTGTTTGCATCCATATCTGCAGGTCTTCAAAAGTATGGAAGCCTGATCATTTATCATTTCCAGCTCTTCAAAATTTTAGAATCAAACTAAGTCTAGAAAACCAACTGCTGTTCAGTCCGGTCGCACGTATGACGTGACCTTTCATGTAGTTTTATATCCACTGTAGTTTCACATATCTCAGATGCTGTTGTGAAGAAGAATCTTGAGATATTCAGCTTCAGCCAGAGTGATATGGCCTAGTTGATATTGTCCAGCCAATATCCACATAAATAATATCTTTATTTTCAAATCTAGTCGAGAAACCACAGTCTGGAAAAAGTCAAACATTTTGGAAAATGTGTAGAAACCCTGTCATGTGTCTCGTCTTCATCTCGTATTCTGCTTTATGTGTTACCACAAAAGAACACATTTGGTCTTTTCTGTGCAAGCGTTTGCAGAAAGGGTTGTTTTTCTCCCGACAGTCGAACGCTTGTGTATGCAAAAGGACAACAGAACGGGACCGCAGCCGCCCTGCCTCCCTTTTATTGAAGCGTCTCTTCAATGTGCTGTGTCATCTTAAAAGGAAACACAATTCAATTTCAGCCTTCCCGTATCTCATTCCAAGGCTCTAGGGTGGTCCAATCAATACTCGCGAACATGATCAACTCCCCCGCGAAGCCAGAGGATCAAACTTGAGATGACATTAGGTATAAAGAAAGTTTTTGAGGGGAAAAACGGCAGAGTTGACTGGGAGAGCGCTCAGGGGAATTCTCCAGCAATAAGCGAACAGCTTCTGGTTCAGAACTGACAGAATAAAGAATTAAATAAACTCAACATGCTCTGTTGGTCCCCAAAATGAGTCGCCTGTTAATCTGTTGAACAGCGTCAGCCTTTCTTCCTGTATGTACTTACACTGTCTCAGTTCTCACGTTCTAGAGCAGTGTGGTTCTCAAACTGGGGGGAGGAAGATCATTTTGGGCCATCGCAAGATGATTCATACAAATTAGTCCGTGTACTTTTTCTGGATTTTCCCATCTTTGCTGTTTTTCTTGTGAAATACTATTTTTCAGCCTCCAGGCCTCCTCTGATAATCAAATGAAACCACCTGAAAAGGGAAAATCATTTTTTGGTTGAACTGTTCACCACTCAAACTGTTCAGGCAGCAGGCGTTGCTTAGTTTTAAGGGTCACAAGCCAAACGGTTTGGGAACCACTGCTCTAAACTACAGGAACAGCAGTATCTGATCTGTGTTTGAACGGAGTGATGCTGACCTTCTGAACACCAGCAGCATCCTAACCCAGCACCGTGTCTCTGTGTTCTGGCAGGTTTGTGGACACCCTGGAGCAAGCGGACGACATGGCCATCGACATTCCCCATATCTGGCTGTACCTGGCCGAGCTGCTCAGCCCCGTGCTGAGGGAAGGGGGCTTCTCTATGAGAGAGCTCTTTAGGTACTGCGGCGTCCCACCCCTCGCCCCTCTAACTCGTGCTCTCATCCACAGAAACTTACAGCAGTGAGACCCAACAAGCAGCCAGCAGTGGGAAGGGCAAGGGTCAAAGCAAATCAGTCCACAGCAGATCAAACTGTGACTCCACAGTGTCAATTCTTCTTTCCCCCTTTTTTTGTTTAAAAAAATGTCATCAGGTTGTCTTCATATGTATTTCTAGAGATTGACAAATCAACAGATGCAAGTCAAATTCACATACAGTAGACAGTTTGGAATAAATAGCCATCGAGTCCCCAGCCCAGGCTGTGAATCCATTTTAATGCCTCGATCCCGGGGTTCCCCCTCCCGTGGTTTTCTCAGTCGTCTCATGATGTGTATCCGATATGTAACAAGTGTTTGTGTTGGCGCTCTCCTCTCCGTGTCCTGCTGTGAGCTCTGTGAGTAAACTAAGCTGTGTGTGCGAAGGGTGACAGTTGGGCAGACTTGCATTTTCATTTCTGTCTTTTCCGTTTGTTCACAGTGAATTAAGCAAACCTTTGCTTCCTGTGGGAAGAGCTGGGATCTTATTTTCTGAAATACTGCACATACTATGCAAACAAATGGTAAGCAACACTTTAATCTGAACTCTCTCCCACCTATATGTTTAGATCTTCAGTTACGCTGAAGCAGATTGAGTATAGCTGAGAGCTCCATGACAGGGTAAGAAATTAAGCTTTTCGCAAAGGGCGTTTTTGCCCCCTTGATTTGATCGTTAGTGCCATTTTGGTCCTTTTACTTAACTATGAAGTAATACATTTGCATATTGGCAAATAACCGCTTCCACTAAGATCTTTTTTCCCACTGAAAACCGGCGTCAGGGCTTACAGGAGAGGATTGGATTCTCCCCACCCCTCTCACTCTGTCCTCAATCTGTCCATCTTCCACCCCTCAATTTGAGTATTTTACAATATTGGTTGTTTCACTTTTTGCTGATGCAGCGGTTTGTGTGGGCTCTGCATTTTCTTCTGCCGTTGGCTGTGTGTTGCCAACATTTTCTGCTGCTTCAGGCTGCGTACTCCGTCGTTTCTGGTCCTAAACCGCTCCATTTTTCTGGCCCAGAATGCACCAGAAGGAATCGCCCGGTCGTAGGCTCCCACGGATGACCTGTGGAGGCACACGAGGGGCAGTGGTCGCATTCGCGTGTGAATATTTCACAGCTCGGTGACTAAAATGTGAACAGGGCGAAATGCAAAAAAGGATACTCCTAATTATTGGGGAATTTCTCGCCCCCTCATCTTTCCAGGGCATTTTTGGCCCAGGCCTCCATTAATTTCGGACCCTGCTCCATGGTGTAAATGAGTTTGAGAATAGAACAGTTACATCAAGTGAGCGTAACACAGTTCTGGTGCACTCTTACGCACTCTGACATGTGCGGGCTCATCAACACACACCTGTATTTAAAAACTGTGATGTGCGTGATCTCATATATGCATTTATGTTCTTTGTTCTCTTGTGA
The DNA here is from genome assembly GCA_900312565.1 of Beryx splendens. NCBI lineage: Eukaryota > Metazoa > Chordata > Actinopteri > Beryciformes > Berycidae > Beryx > Beryx splendens. The sequence goes on along the minus strand of OMOV01088162.1, from coordinate 7,664 downwards.
CAAACCTGTTTGGTAAACAAATTTGTTCTAAATAAATGTAACTAGTCAAGAGAAGTGGACCTTTGAGTGCTGCTGAGTCTGATGCGGTCTTGTCTTCTCTCCTTCAGAGCCATAGGAAAGTGGGCGTTTTGTGGAGGGAGTCTGGCCTCAGCTGGAGCGACTTCCTACCAGAGGGCGAAGACGTCCAGACCTTCATCTCACAACAGGTTGGTGACAGAAGCCTCTGCTCGAGTCACGGCATACTAACGTTACGAGAAAACTCCCAAAGTCACAACCAGTGAGTTGTCAACGAACACATACTTATTTACAGCAAAGTAAATAGTTGCAGGGGAAGGGAGGTTACCACACACACACATACACACATACACGTACACACACACACACGTAGAAGCTGCCCAGGACAACCACAGTCTTCTACTCGTCCACTTAGCGGCTCCATTGAAGCAGTCGGGAGTCGAACGCCTCGCTCAACCTTCCTGTCACACGTTCTCTTCTCTAACCATTAGATTCAAGGCTCATTCATATTTCTGTGTTGAATGCTGCCGTTGCTATGCCACTGCCATCTAGCGTTTTTGCAGAATCACCAACGCAGAACTATAAATGCTTGTTATAGTTCTGCATTGGTGATTCTGCAAAAAATTATATTTTCTCGCCACATTCAGTGACATCTGGTGGTAAGTCTTCATAATTCGGAGATGAGGAGTCGTACAAATGAACATATCTGTGAGCTTCCTCAGCTCCTCTCTTCCATCTGCGTCATGTTGTCTTCACTATCGGCGGACATCAACCGGATACAGGTAGGAGGTCATACGAAGCGGACCAGTCACAGTGCTTGCGGTCTTGCGTCATCCTACATGAGTTTTTAGAGAGGTGCGGGTGAGCTACGGCCGCAGCACGCGCTACACCAGCACCGCAAAGACCAACAGCGTATAACAGAAGTATAAATTACCCTTAACCACCATCTAACCCCCCTCCACTGTGCCTGCTCTTCCTCCTCTCCGTCTTCTACCAAATTCTCCATTTCATCCTCTTTACCTTACATGTCGCTTCCTCCTATGCATAATTTTTTCCCCTCTCTGCCTGTCCCGTCGTCTCTGCACCAACAGAAGCTCCAGTTCACTCTGTCGGACTGCTCCAGCCCCGAGGCGGCTCTGTCTAAACCGATCCTGTCTCCTGAGGAGCTGAGCAGCCAGCTGGAGAGACTCCTGCTGGAGGACATGGCCAGTGACGAGCAGATCTTTGACTGGGTAGAGGTATGGGACCAGACACATGTATGCACACATTTCACCGAGACAAATCATTTAGCTGGCCTGGGCATTCAGTCTCTGTGGGACAATAGCTAAAATTACAACAGTTAGTAAGTAATTAATGGCTTTTATTGACCTCTGTCAGCAACCAAGGACTTGCAGTTGCAACATTGACCGGTTTCAGGCACTGCACAGCTTACTGTAGCCTGGCATGGACAGAAATGTAAAAGTCACATTTTGACAGGAGAACGAGTAAGGTAGCTAATTAGAGCAGATATCCAACAGAAACGTCCAAGTGAAGAGGTAATATATCACTACTGCACTATGGGACAGTTCAAATCTTACTTAATGCAGCTCAGCATAGGCAGTGGGCTGCAGGCGAAAAATAATCCTAATCGGCATTGATTATCAGGTGCTAACCTCGATGGCCACGTACACACTGCAGCTAAAAACTGCCGTGACCTCACTGGAGCGCTTAATCCTGTTAAGTTTGCACACGGTTCGCTTTTGAAAGAGAGCGACAGCCTCATTCTACAGCCGCACTCACGACCACAAAGATTCAGGTCTCGACTCCCAAATTTGCGTGCAGATTTGGGAGTATGAACCAGAACCACACTGGGGAACTGGTGAAGTGGCGTAAGGAGCAACACTCATTACGTTACATCACGTTCATTTGAAAACATGGCGGACAGCGGAGGGTTGTTGTGACTGGAGTTAGAGGCTTGAGCAGAGGAGGAGGGACGTCCAAAAAAAACCTCAATGGTACAAAAAGAAACCAGCAGGTGTTTCGAGTCATCTCTGAAAAGCTTCTTGCTGACGGTGTCGCCGTAGACAGCAAGCCGCTTGAAAGTCCCAGATTGGTAAGAAGAAAGCCAATACGATGCTGCTGTCTGTGGCTGTTTTGGTTGTCAAGTGAGTTTAACGCACTATCTGAACCGGCAGTGACAGCAGCCATATTGGTTTGAAATAGAAACATTACTATGGTTACAGACATTATTTACAGCCTTTGGGAGATCGTGGGAGTGGAGCGACCTTTTCCAGTACATACGGTGTAGTCACTCTGCTCTAACATGCACCAAACATAATGACATTAAGTCTCATTCATAATATACGGCAGTCACATAAACAAAGTGTACGTCAAGTCCAGAGTGTGCTCGTGCACCATACAGTACGGTAGAATTCAAACAAGCATCAACCAACTGGAGGCCGGTGCGCTGAGCATCCACATACCAGGAAGTAGCTTGGTGATTTTTATTTTATTTTTATTGAAGGTGGGTTTTTTTGTGTTTGCAATGGCCTACCTGCCAAGATTTGTTCAACCATCTGAAATTGACAAATTGTGTGTTTTGTCGTCCTGCGCTGTGCTCCACTTCCCAGGCAAATCTAGATGAATCTCAGATGAGCTCGTCCCCGTTCCTGAGGGCGTTGATGACAGCTGTGTGTAAGGCAGCAGTGAAAGGTGAGCACTCCACCGCCTGGAAGAGAGGCTTCACTATCCTGCTGGAAACGCTCCACTGATTGCAATATTTATACCGTGCCAGCCCCGGAGCAGAGTGGCTCACCACGCGCTTGTTCTGCCTCTGTTTTCCCGCACAGATGAGAGCACCACCTGTCGAGTGGACACGGCCATCATCCAGAGGAGATTGCCTGTATTACTCAAGTACCTTAACTCAGACACTGAGCGACAGCTGCAAGCACTTTATGCACTTCAGGCACTGATCGTCACCCTAGATCAGCCTCCAAGTAAGTGTTGCATCATACTACGTGCATCCTGCCTCCCAGCAAAAACTGTGGTTGTCTCATTTCAGGCTGTCGGATTTATTCGTCTTCATTTCCTATCAGACACGGGTCAAGCAGTGGTTGCAAATAATTCTTAGGGTTGACTCTGCACCGCCACTGAAATCTCTAATCTCGCAGGATGGCAGGTTACCAAATCTCTGTCCAATAAACAAACTACTTGTGAGTCTGTGTGACTTTTGTTTACAAGTCCTGGTTCACTTGTAATGGAACAGTGACAACCGAAAGTAACCAAATACAAAAATGTCACAAAATAAAATTTTCCACTATGGCTCAGACCTAAGAAAACTAACTGTAGGTGTTTATACTGCTTGGAGTACCAGATGGGTGGGGCTTACCGCATCAGGACAATACAGTTCAGTGTCAAATTTGTTGTCAGTCAAAGAAAATAAAATTGACTTGACATACATTCCTGCGGCTGTCTCTTAACTTTCTGGCTGGCACTCACTGTGTGGCAAACCCCACTCACCTGGCATCCAAGTCAGATAAACCTGTTGACTGGCTACATGGCACACATTTCACCTCACAGGAAAATGCTTTTTTTGACACGTGCCACATTGAAATTCTTAACTTTCCTGGTGTGAAACGCTCTGTGCCATCCTCAGTTTTAAAACCTCTATTCATTTCTTGTGTACTCGACAAACAGCTATTGACCCAACAAGATGGCAGTCGCGTTATTCTCTCTCTCCCTCTCTCTCGCCAGACCTTCTCCGGATGTTCTTTGACTGTCTGTATGACGAGGACGTCATCTCGGAGGATGCTTTCTACAAGTGGGAGACGAGCAAGGACCCGGCGGAGCAGCAGGGCAAAGGCGTGGCCCTCAAGTCCGTCACGGCCTTCTTCACCTGGCTGCGGGAGGCGGAGGAGGAGTCGGAGGATAATTGACAAGGGAGTCAGCGGCTGCCGCTGCCAGCCCGGGACACGACGTAGAAGAAGAACTGCATCCTCACAGCAGAACAAAACAAACAAACATTCAAAATGCGCGTGGGCAGGACGACATGTTTACGGCTGGAATTTTTTTCTGCGGTACGGTTCTGAAACATGCCGCCATTTTGAGTTTGGATTCCAACGACGGAAGCACTAAATACCTGTATCATACATAGAAAATATTTTTGTTTTAAATTTTAACTTACTTTTCTTTTGTTACTTTTTAAGAAGAGACTTAAAAGATACATAGGTTCTGGACTCTTTAATTTATTATTTTTTTAAGGACTGCAAATACGGAAGTTTATTTAACATTTGCAGATGCTCACAATGAGAACATTGATGACAATAGAAATAACAATATTATTAATTATAATAACAAAATAATAATTGTGAAATAAATAGCCTCCCTGGATTCCAAAATGTTTGGTTGAAAACAGGGTAAAACAGTTATTTTGGGATGAAGGGGAAGCAGAGATAATGAGTGGATGCACAGGATCTATTAACGTTGTCCTTGTATGACGTTGTCCTTGAGGTCAAAGGTTATCGCTGATAACCAGGAAGTGTTCCCTCAGCTTTGGCTTGCTCCATGTGATATGTACATACGCCTCATGAGAGGTAGAAGTATGCATTCAAGAAGCAATGCAAATCAGTCCACAAAGGAACTCTCAAATGAACTTGAATAAACACCAACGAACAAATAGATACATTCAATGAGATGAGCAAAATGCAAGTTTAAAAAGCAAATGCCAGGGTTGCTGAACATGAAGTGCTTGTAATACTTCAGATCTACAGAGCAGATTAAAAGCTTGTAAATACATTAAAGACAAAAAGGTATTTAAAAAAACAACATTGACGATTTCCGTGATTGTTATTTTGACGGCTGGTGTTTGTGAATATGTGAAATTTTTACATTTTCGGTTGTCAAGAATGTTTTTCTCCCACTGCTTAGACTACACCTGCGTGATGCGTTGCGGTAAAGTTTTCAGTTTTCCCAGTTTGGACAACACTTTCCATCCTTGAAGAAGAACGCTGGTGGTCGTCAGGCGCTCAAGAAGAGGAATCATCAGGGATCAAGTCACCGTCTGGCCTTGGCTTTGAAATGGTTGCAGCAGTTTACCAATGTACAGTTTTTGTGACTTGCATTTCACCATACACCGACTCGTTTCTCCTGGGTGCTTCTGCAAATCCTTTTTGTCCCTGTAGCGGTGAAACAGTCAGTACTACATCCCAGGACTCAAACCACAGTCACACTTGATACTTGCAGCAGGGATGTGAGCACAAAACACAAAAGGCAGAGAAATAGTCATCTCCAATTAGAAATGAATGGGAGTTGTGTGTCTGCAAATACTTTTAAGAATCACATCTGTAACTCTTAACGCCATCAGACATTGATTTATAATCATTAACCTGCTGTAGCATGTTCCTGTGTGTGGGATAATGTGCTTGCATTTAACTGTAGGCTTATAAATCTGTATTTTGTTGCAAATTATTGGAATAGCGAGCCTTGCATTGACTTCGGGTGAGTTTGAGAAAATGTTAAGAAAGTGCTATCTCGTTTCTTTATCTCGTTTATAATTGCCTTTCTTTATGAACTATCAACGGTTTAATATGAGGGGAAACTAACAATATAAATGCCCGACACCCCCCTTTGTCACGTCTGAACAAATCGCATAGCATGTATTTTATTTTGTACTCCTTGCCTTTAAGATAGAAATTCAAACAACAACAAAGGGCTTCCCGGAAGTGGAAATACGCCAATGCGCTTTGACGCCGCTACGTCAGCCGTCGTGGGGCGGGTTACGTAAACGGAGAATTCTAAATAAAGGACCGTGCAGAAACATAGCCAAACTATATTAGTTATTATCGACAAGTGCAAGGTAAGTTTTGTTCCCAGAGTTACGTACGTGTAGCGGCATGAATGCTTCGAGCAGAAGAAATCGCGGGCTGGCGTTTTTCTTCAGTGCAATTAAATGGGTTTTGTCTGCTCCGCGCGACGCCATTACTGTATGTATGAAGTAATGTACAAAATGGCGAATTTGCCGAATTATTTGGCGAAACCGTTTTTTCTGCGTGTACAACACGATAGAGATTATTTGCCGTTGTCTGCGCTACGCCACTAACTTACGCCGTTGCAAACTTAAACACGGTATGCAGTGTACGAACTACATGCGCACTTCCTTTATTCGGGTGAAGTAACGTTACGGCAATTCCCTTCCCTGATTTTGGGGATAATGCGAGGGCCTCAATGAATGGCAGCGGTTTTTGGCTAGGGGAAGCATCCTCGATCAGCCTGGTGCTTTCGCCATCTTTAATCACGCACATAGGGCTAGTGAAGCACCGAGTAACCGCGGTGACGAGGCCGTGTTATTTCTCCACTCAGCCGAGTTGTGTTTAGTGTCGGGCTAACGTTGCGTCTCGTGGCGTGAAGGCTCCGACCCAAAAAAAAACGCGGGTAAGCGTTTTGTCTTCAATGCAACTAAACGGGTTTTTCTCTGCTCCGCGCGACGCCATTACTGTATGAATGAAATAATGTACAAAATGGCGATTTTTCCCAGCTGTGTTATTTCTCCGTTCAGGTAATCTGAGTGATGCCTATTCGCCGTGCAGCAGCGACTCCACCCCAGGAGAAGCCCCCCTCCACTGCCGCAGAGGGAGGTGAGGTCGGAGACTGTTGGGGTCCCAAGCACCCATCCAGCCATCATCCATCCTTCCATCCATCACCGTACACACCAGGCCGTCAAGAGTTAGCAGTGCCACAGACTCCACTGACTTACCCAATAAACACAAACACAGCACTGTGTTAGGGCTCTTGTCTGGATGGGTTATGTAGTGAAGTTTGTTTAGGGGGTATGTAGGGGTATGTGTCCTGGTCGCTGCACTAGCGCCTCCTCTGGTCGGTCGGGGCGCCTGTTCAGCAGGGAGGGGAACTGGGGGGGATAACGTGTTCCTCCGCGCGCTACGTCCTCCCGGTGAAACTCGGCTGGTGACTTCACATGCGTCTGAGGAGACAAGTCTACTCCGTCCCCAGATCGACAGAGGAGCAGCAACCGGGACTGCTTAGGCAGGGGGGAAATTGGGATAGCCAAATTGGGTGAAAAGGGGAAAATAAAAAATAAACTGTGTGTTTATGTCCCTCAAAGGAGTTTCCAGAGGAGGAGTCTGCTAGATCTAGTCCACAATCATGCACAAAACAAAATGATGCCGTGCCAAAGCAATGAAATCAAACACAAGGAAGCCACACAAAGCACAGGACACAAAGTACCGTACTATGTTGCAAAAAACCCAACGCCCAAATTTTCCTCCGGGGATCACTAAAGTGCAATAACTTAATATTCTTCTTACAAGACTTCAGGTGCTTACCTGTCTTCCGGCGCCACCAACCTTAGATCAACGCGGGCTTGGTCGGGCGTCGCTACAGACACAATTGGCCGTGTCTGCGGGTGGGAAGCCGGATAGGGGTATGTGTCCTGGTCGCTGCACTAGCGCCTCCTCTGTTCGGCCTAGTCCTCGGGGACTAGGGGGAATAGCGTGTTCCTCCACACGTGTGCCAGTCTCTCCCTCCCCAGATCGGCAGAGGGGGCGGAGCAACGACCGGGACCGCTTAGGCAGGGGAACAATTGGATGACCAAATTGGGTGAAAATGGGGGGGAAATTGACCAAAAAAATTTTATTAAAAAAAAAGCCTGTCACCAC
>OMOV01088154.1:0-17637 GCA_900312565.1 Beryx splendens | reverse complement strand
GTGACATGCGACTCCCATTCATCTCTAATGAAGAGTCTTATTTTTCTGCCCCACGTACTACCAATATCAACCAACCATAAAAGTGTTGAGTATACCATTCATACTACTCATTTGCAGATGATTTGTACACCACTCATGTTACATGCTGATTGCCAAAGAACAAGCTGTTTAATTTCCATCTGTGGAAGTGAAGATGGGCTGGCATTTAAACATTTATGGAGGCATTTGATAATCTGACTGGTATCCACCTGCACTTATGTCATGCACTCCTTATTGGGAAGGCAAAGAAGGCAGAAGTTTGGAGAGCTAGATCTTGCAAGCTGCTACTGTGGGCTAATGTAAGGACAGCTATGAAGAAGTATTCCATCTGTAAATGGATTGAATTTTAGGAATTAAAGTGGGAGTGACCGAATGTCTGCCTTTGGTCTATCTATTAAACAACGAACATGCTGTTGGCTTAGTGGTCTAAGGCTCAAGTCTGGTCCAGGACCCTCGTCGCATGTTATCCTCCGCTCTTTCCTGCATCTTTCTGTCTCTCTTTACTTCTACCTATCCAACAACAGTGAAAATGCCAGAAATATGTAAAACATCTGACAACATCTGGGATATCTGACCATACTATAGGCCTTTGTCTATAATTTGGCATTGGATAAAAATCGTCTGGAGCAAGAGTAAATTAATGGAGGAGCATGGCTAATGTTTTATTGCCCTTGTTACCCTGTAATTCTAAACCTGTCCAAATGTACACTTACAGTAGTTGTTGATGTTCACAGTGTGAAATGGTCAATAACTTGATTTTCAGGTTTTGCGCTCAGAAAAGCGTGAATTCCATCCACCAGACCTAGAAAATGAGCATTACTTTAGACAAGTCTTGACAGTGCATGAGATGAAGTGCAGATATTTGAGTTGAGGGAGAAACAGTGTGCATCTGTACCAGTGAGGTTGAGCTATGTTGCAAGGTATGCATTGTGTGACTACATCAACAGCAAAAAGGTGAAAGCTCATCACACAATGAGAGATGCTTATCTTTTTGAGTATTTTAAAGGTATAGGACACTTCCATGATCCACAATTTCTTATCTTCTTTTGTGTTACCACATGTGACATGAAAAACATTTGATTATTGTAAAGGTTTTTTATTCTTCAGACCTTGGTGGATGATGGACACGATAGCTGGATGATGGATAGATAGAAAAAATGCACAGCCTAAGGCAGCTGTGATTCAATCAATTCAATCACTGGGACTCCCTAACATTGCCACACACCATTTAGATGCTCTTTCAGGGGAACATGTTATTTATAAGCCTATTTCTTTTCCTTTTCTCTGTCCACATAGGCACAGAGGTCCCATTTTATAAAGGAGGAGGCCACCCTCTCATTTTCACCCAGCAATGACTGGAGTGTCAGGACAGCTTTCAGCCCGTCACCTGCTGAGTGTATCTATTCATTAGTCTCTACTGGTGGCTATCAGCCCTTTAAATTACTCCTGATAACACACCCACATGACAGCATAATGCATATATGCGTGTAACCCTGTCTCCTCCAGCAAGTATTCCCACAGGCTATTGCTGTACATTAGAGTGTGTTCCATCAATATGCCTGCCATATAAGAACCGTTCTAGTAAACATATTCAAAACAAGGGGCGGCAGGATTTTCCAACAACCTTAAAGTGTCAAAACACTTTGTGGCCCAGGGGCTCCTCAACCAAACCAAAATAGCGGAGCGTTTCATTGTCAAGCCCGTCATGCAATGTGGAGAGGGGAATGTGTAGTTATTTATCTAACAAAATACCTCCTATGGAACTAAAAAGGGGGCTGATAGAGAGGCGCTTGACGCGCTGCGCCAAATCACATAAGTACCTGTCAGCCGCGATGAACGAAGACCCCTAAAACTGACACTAATTGGAAAACATTAAGTAAGGGCAGAGTTGATACTGGAGAGGGAAAAGGAGACATACGTTTTAACTTGTCATATGTGGTTTTGGTAGCACGCTTCACAGTAGTGTTTCGATTGCTCGATCATAAATTCTCCCGGTCCATCCTGTGCTACCCTCAGTTCTTAGCATCCTTCTGAAAACCCTGATGGCTCGCTTACATGACCACTAATGGAACTTCAGTCTCATACCTTGAAACCAAGACTTTTCTTCCTTATGCAGAAAATATTTCTCACCAGTCAGCCAGGGCACCATTTGACCATCTTTGTTTTGTAGATGAAAACCCATCTAATATCAAACTGATATCTCCCTAAGCTCCCTCCCAATCATATCACCTCACTTAAAATTTCTCTCATGATTCTTCTACTATCTTCTACTAAATCTTCTGCTATTACCACAACCATAAGTTTACAACAACACCATCTGCACCCCTTTTTTGTTTGTTTTTGTTTGTATCCTCCAATCACCATCCCTTAATAATCTGGGTTTGTATTATTTCCAACATCCACAGAACAGTTTTCTTGTGTACAAATGGGCACCTATTCCCCGATGTACATGGTATCAGAAAATGTCTGGAATATATCTGAAAGGTCTGGAATCATACGGATAAGTAGTAGTACCATTTAATTTTTTCTTGTTATGCTTGTTTTCGCTGTACACGCTAGCTATCAGGTGGCTTAATGGTCCAAGGTGCCAGGGTGTCTGTTCTCCTGATCTGGTGTTTTTTAAGATCAGAGAGATCTGAGAAGTCAAGAAATTGAAGGGGATCAGATGTTTTCACTATACTGTATCAGAAACATTTGACTATAATCTGAAGAGTCTGGAATTATATGGATAAGTAGTACCATTTCTTTTTCTTGTTGCACTTTTTTCCGTTTTCCACATATGCACTAGTTGTCAGGGTGACTCAGCGGTCTAAGGTGCCAGGGTTCCTGGTCTCCGAATGGATGTGTGACTTCATAAGGATGGATGGAGGGATGCAAGGGATCTTCCTCCTTCGTAGCATGTCTCCCACTTAGATCAGATGGAAAAATAACGCCTGCTTTATCTTAAGGTGTGGCTCCTCATGTCAGAATCTTGGGTGAGTCCTCGCTCTTAGTTCATTTCAAATCAGGAAACAGAGTGTGTGACCAAAACCAACATCTGCCAGGAGAAGGGATGGAGAGAGGAAGGCAAAAAAGAGAGGGGCGTGGAGAGCTCTGAGCCAGTGCCTAAAGTTGTCAGGACTCCAGCTGAGGTCCATTGAGTTTCTCATTATGCATATTCAGTTCATTTTGTGTTTGCCTTTTGCCTGTCTTGTTTTCTGCTCTGTGTGTCTGTGTCCAGTTCCCATACATCCAGCCCCTCCTGCTTCAGCTCCAATGATTGGTTTGCCTGTTTCCCGCTCTTACCTGTTCCACATTATCTCCGCCTCCTCTGCACCACCTACCAGCCAATCTTCTGCCAGCCCATCTAAGCACACCTGTCTCCACTTATCGTTAGCTAGATGATGTATATATACCTTGTGTTGGCAGTCAGTCTTTGCCTGTTTGTTCCAGTGTTTTCTCCTGTTGGTCCAGCCTGTTTCCTGGTTTCCTGTAACTTGAAAGGTCATAACTATGATCTTTTGCCTGCCTGTTGAATTCTGTCTTAGCTCATTGTTTCTGTACTGTTGCCTGGATTGTTTGGATTATCTGGTTCTGACTTGGATTTGGACTTTGGTTTTCGGCTCAGTAAAGACCCTTGAACTTTTACCCCTGCCTCTGCCTGGTGTGTTCCCCTTTGGGTCTTAACTACAAACCTGACAAAAATAGATACAGTTTATCATGATGCCAATCATAAAAGCCTCATCATTTAAAGATATTATGTATTTTTTGCATTTTTGCTTAATTTGGCAGTCCACGGTAGAGAAGGAGTGGGAGGTGACATGACAAAGCCTTAGGACCTCTAAGGCAGATTCAAACCCAGGATATTGCAGGTATACATGGTATGTCTTTTACCCACCTGAACCACTGGGACACTCAGGCTCAGTGTTTTAAACTAAAGCTAGTGCTGCTCTGGAAACTTCAGTTTAAATATTAAAATCAGGACTTTGATGCAGATTATTTTGACTCCTCTAGCGCCAGTGCCCCACCTGAATGGGAGAGGTCACCTTTTTCCAAGGGAGAATTATGGTTTTCATATTTTGAGGTGCTGATGCTCATCCTGACTGCGTCACACTCCACTGCAAACTACTCTAATGCAAATCTGAGATCACAGTCCAATGAGGCCAAAAGGATGACATCATCTGCAAACAGCAGAGATGCCACTCTGACGTCACTGAACTGGACACTTTCCAGGCCTCATCAATGCATTGATATCCTGATATCCTTGATATCGTCCACCCTGGAAGTAATTATTTGATCACATTATTCGGGGTAGCAGTGTAAATTAATCTGAAATCACACATTTCTATTGTGAAGGTTCTATGCTCACTGTATATTTGAGCTCTGAATTTGGAAATTACTTACACACACATCACAATATTTAAGTTATTTTGGTTAAAGGAACAACCATCTCTGACCTCCATGTGGAGAGGGCGAGGAGAAATGAGAAACAAAACTGTGATCTCCCACAAAGGCATTTGACTGTCAAAGTTCTCTATCCTCATCATCAGGATTATGAACCTAATGAGATTTAGGATTTAGATTTTTTTTAAGTTTTCCAAGGCATTAGTAAAAAAGAAAAGAAAAAAAAGTGTGATAACACCCATAAAGTGGATTAGGCCCTTGATGCAGCAACTCACAAGAAATAGGTTTAAAAACGAATTACTGCGTGACCCACACCAAGCCACAGAAGGAGAGTGTGCTGCTATACAAAACGTCAGCAGCTCTACTTCAGCAGTGACCAGTACAGTGGTGTGGATAGAAAATATGAACTAAAAAGTTAAATCCGAAAGAAGTTACAGTACAGTTTAGGTCTTGGCAGTGGAGCTGAGTAGGCCCAAAAGTGAGAGAACACAGAAACTTCGCTTCATATTTTTTTAATGATGGTTTTTGACTTTGTTTTTCCAAAGTGTCTGTCTAAAACTTCTTCCAAGGTTAGATCTGATGTTTATTTTTTATTTTTTTTAACATCAGAGAGATCTAAGAAGTCAAGATATTGAAGGGGATCAGATATTTCCACTACTGTCTCTGAAACATTTGACTGTTATCTGAAGAGGAAAGGAAGTACGGAAGTTTAGAAAGTAAGCATGAAAGCACACAAACCTCAAGCTTACAAGAAAGAGGAACTTTTTTCATCCAAGAGACTGATACATCTGGCTGCCCTCTACCTGAGGGCCATTTCCACTGGAGACATTGCTGCCTTGGATTATGCAAAATAGTCAAACCATGTCATCTACACATTTTTCTCACATGTTGGTCAATGATTCTTGCCAATTTCGTAAGGCAAATCTATTGTAAGCATGTGGCGTTTTACCTCTTGCATCACCAGTTGAATGCCCCTGAAGATGGTCTTCTAAAGCTGATGCAATCTTATGACTAACAATATTTATTAAACCAGGCATGTTGACGAGGAACATTTCATATTAATAGCAACAGCCTGAAGGAGTAGTTGCAGGGATAGGCCAATATTGCCACAATCTTTTACTGAGCAGTTTCACTGCAGCAGCTGGGGGGTTCAGTTCTTTGCTCAAGATCATTTTATGATTATACTCAAATAGGGAACCTTCTGATCAAAAGTCCAATTCTTCAACCTTCAGGCGACCCTTGCCCCATTAAACCAAGCATCCCATCCAAGCAGGAGACCAGCTGCTCTCATGTCATGGACAGAAATTCACTTTCAGGATCATCTACTGCAGCTTGGGAGTTTATGCAAACCACATATGGTTCATTTTCACTACAGCTTGCGTTTCTCTATTTCCATGACACAAGCAGAATGCTAAAGACGAACACACCATTCTGTAAACATAGCATGTTAACGTGCATTAATGGCAGTGGGTTTGTTTGAAAGATGATGCCCCCGGGGTAATTAACTTGGCGTCTTGATAGCTATGATGACTAATTGGTGATCTTTGTGTGTGTATGTGTGTGTGCAAGTGCATGTGTGCACTTGTGGGTGTATTAGAGCTTGAATGCAAAGTGTCTAAGGCTCCAAGGCTTGTGCAGCATGCCAAGTGACAGTTGGCAAAGACCTCACTTCTCAAAGGTTGATGTGCCATTATGACACAAAATGAAGGATTCACCTCAACCGCAAACTGCCTAAGGGCCTCGCTGTCTGGCAGGCACATGTTGGGTCCCGGTGTGCCGCTGATCAGCTACACCTCCCAAAGAGAAGCACACATCCACCTCCTCCTTTGGGTTGTTAAGGCTATCTGTTACTTGGAAATTCATTGTTAATACGAATGCATATGTACACACACACACACACACACACAAACACACACACACGCGCACACGCGCACACGCACACATGCGCACACACACGCACACACACACACGCACACACACACACACATACACACACTCATATAGCAGGCACACGTTCTTTCTTTCTCAAAAACACGCGCCTACACACAGAGAGAATACTCACTGATGGATTAGTGTAATGTTATTTGACAGAATTAAAGCCACAGATAAGGCCATGTGTAACTCAAGTTACAAAGAGGGAAATTCATCAGTTTTGGAAGGGCTTTACATAGTACAATCAACAGAGAAATGATTCATGGCATATTCTTTAGCCAACAGTTTTCATTATATAAGATAACAACGGAGATGAATCAGGATAAAATTCCCATGGCCCAATACTTCCAAACAAACCTGTGGCTGTGTACACTCCAAGGGTTACATTTTTACTGCGGCTGCCTCCAGCCTTCATTTCTATTTAAGTTGATTGATAAATAATTCAAATCCCAGTGGAATTTTATCACTGCAGTCACACAAACATTTGCAATGGCACTGTTGGTCTGCACTTGAAATCTACTATATCACATACAGGATCACATTACATTACAACACGGTTCCTCAAAACAGCAGACTTACAGTAACTGACTTGTTATACCAAACCCTGATATGGAAGCTTGAGAGTGAGTTTGTGGACACAGTCATGAGAGCATCCAAGGTGATGTTTCTGGGATTATATGGCCATGGTTCAGAAGTGTTAGAGCTAATATGAAAAGGTTATTTGGGTGTAAATACAAAGCAAGTTTCCTATTCATTGTCAGTAGAGCGTGTTCCTTGATGATATCACAAATGCAGGTTTGACTCTCTGGTAGTTTTAAGGGACAGCTGGTAATTTCCCCAAACAGTAATTAAGTGGTCTGAAATCATTGGAATAACATTGTACTTGTTTTATGGTGGATATCCCCTTTTTAAGAGATAGAGAAATCTTTGGACATATTGTGCATACCGTGCTGTGAGAATTTGACCAATTAAGATGGGGAAAAGCGCTGTCAGCTTTGGCTTTGACAGGGGGAAACGTTGAGGGGGAAAACCATATCTGATAGCCCTCTTTTTGGTATGTCATCTATTCACACTGTAAGCTCAACAAAATTGGAGATCTGGACACCATCCATGGCCATTGAATGACCCAAACTGCTCCCGGGCCTGTGATGCAAACCAGAGCTTTCTCACTGTCACATCACTGAGGCCACAGATTACAGCATGCAGCTGACCTCCCAAGAACACACATTTTGAGCTCTCCCAGGCCTCACACCATTACAAATAATAGAGGGAAAAATGAGGTTGTTGCATTTCTTCATTTAAACCTACAATTACTTGATTTCACTTTCATGGACACACACATGGACGTACAAAAGCACCGGATGAGAAAAACTTTAATCCAAGATTTGAATAACTAAAATACCCCCCCTCCCCCCGTGGTGACATGATGTCTCAGCGTTGGTGCCGAGCTTCACAATTAGCTGCCTTGGGGCTGAGAATAAGTAACAGCACATTATCCCATCTGTCTGCCACAGAGAGCTCCTGACTCACCCAGCCTGCACTGAATTCCCACAACCAGACAATGGCACTGGGATATCCTCTCTAAACAGGTCGATAGATAGCCTCCAACCACAGACGTGAGAGAACTGATAACACAGAGCAGCAATCTCAAATCACCTGCTAAAACCACCTGGCAACACTATATTGGGACATTTGAGTGTGAAAAAAGTGAAATGCATCTTACTATTTTTGATGTTATAGTCATAATAATGATATGGAGAAGAGATAGACTAAATAGAAAATGGGATCGGAATACACAACAGGACAAAATAAGAATAACAATACCTATTCACAGAGTAACTCAACACCAAACCCAAATCTGTTGCAAAGCCTGGCATCTAAAGGTAAAAGGCATGCTACTGAAGCCACCTTCTGCTATTGGCTGATCTTTGGTGCCAGGTGATTATTAGGTGGGAGTACAACAGGTGGTGACATCACCTCATTTTACACAGATTTGGGTTTGGTGTTTAGTTACTCTCAACACAAGAGTATATCCAAAACTACAGGAAAAATGAAGAGGAGAAAAAGCAGAGCCAGCTAAGTTGAAAACAAGGCAACAGTAAACATGCCGTCCCTCACGCATGATGCAGTCATTGTTTAGGCCAATCATCACCACTGATTGAATTGTGACTAAACTTGAGGGAATGATGCCTCTTCCCGCTGCACTCACCGCCGCTGGGCCAATCACTGTGATTTGTAAGGATAGCTGAGTTTGTGTAGCAAGATCCATCACTTTTTGTGGTCTTTTTGTGGTCTTTTTGAGGGAACTGAGTCAGTTGCCTTCATATTTTGCAGGACTAAGTTTCAGATTGTGGGGGTGGCTGCAGAGAGGATCCTACACATACACTCCCCTCCCACGTTTGGTGCTTAGGTCAAGCGCAGGGAGTAAGGAGGCTGGTTTCTGCAGATCTGAGACAATAGGAGAGAGTTTGATAGCAGAGGATCTTAGATAAAGACCAGGACAGAGCAGGTTTTGAGGGCTTCTCATGTGATGCGGAGAGTCTTGAATTGGACTCTGTATGCGAGTGTTGGACCGAATCTGAAAGAGTGTTGATTTTGGAAAACCGAGGTGACATGTTCAGCGTAAATGCAAGAGCATCACACTTTCAGGTTTGTACTAGTGTTTGGTAAACTGTAGCTTTTAAGGCTGTACTGACACAAATAAAGCTCACTCGCAATCTAGATGATCTGTTGTTGCGATTCTCCCTGTCAAGTCTTCATTCTCATTCTATAAATACCTCTGCTGGATCACAAGTGAGGAAACTAAAATAACACAGCCAGTTTCTGGTTCGCAGGTGGTGACACTTGTGGCTTGCAGTATGCCTCAAATTAGATTTCACAAGGGAAAATTTGGACGGTTCGAAAAAGTCTCTGTTTATTTGAAACTCTAAGCTTGACCAATACTGTCTTGTCCGGTAAATGGATCAAAGAGTATCTGACTTGTTCTGTCATTTGTAGTTTCGGGATGTTTAAAGAGAAACCCAAACAAAGTGTACTTCAGTGGTGCCATCATTGCCGTTCAGTCTTGATGCGGCAATGAGTGGAAAACATTGAATGAAACTATTTTCTGCGGTGAGTCTTTTCATCACATGCTGCTACATGGGCAGTGATTCTGTGTTGTCAATGTACCTTGCCCTGCAGTTTCTTAATATAGAAAGATGAGCATGAGGAATTCTGCATTTCAGCTATGTTTTTCATTACATGAACCCATCCACACTTTTCTTCTTGGGCAATGAGCACTTCTCTCTCTTCTCTCTGTTTCTCACTCATTCACAAACACAGATTTTCCAAATGAATCATGTGTTAAACGCAGATTGTAACGATTTGTGTGGGGAAATGGTAACCGGTTAATATCCCAGAAGCAGAGGCCAGATGAAATGTGCTTGGTAAACAGATAAACTATAAATAAATTAGATTTTTTATTGAATCTGAAACTCATGGGGAGGCACTCACAATACCAAACAGAATGTGTTCTTGTTTGCAAAGCAAAATGTTTGGTCTACAAGCTAGCACATATGGGGCGTGCTGAAAACCTGACTTAGCAAGCCAAAGACACAGCATGTAAACAGTATGACAAGGTCCTGCTCTCCCAAAGAAAGATTGTTGTTCCAGCGTGGACAGGTTCTTGGCTGGCTCACTTTGAATGACTGATTGGATTCCAGTCAAAACTCTTTGTTCTGGCAAGGTTTGCAGAGTAAATAGAACAATATTGGGCAGTGTCAATTTGTAGGGGTATTCCATTACGTTCCTTACAATGGTGTGGATCAGATGTAAATATGAGCTGAGTCATTCGGGTTTGCCAAACAAATGATGCTGTTTCGTGCACAGTCAAATTTGATCCTTATATAGGCTACATCTAATGGCAGTCATTGACGGTAACGGTTGCCAGATTGCAAAAAGTTTACAAAAGCACGCACATCCAAATGCGATGAATACTAGATGCTGGTACATGTGAAAAATGGAAAAATAGAGTCCACACACTAGATAATGCTCCCATGAACATTTATTGGTATGCCAATTTATTGGTATACCAGCGGTTGCCAGATTTCCTGGGGCAAGTAAAAAAAGTATTTGGGCTAGTGGACTTTGGTCTGTTTGCCCAGTGTTATCAGCTGGTAAGTCATGAAGTTATCAAAGTTTCAGTTACATCGCTGCTACTGTACATAATGTGTTAGCTGGGATATGGCTTTACTTTTGTAATCATATGTGTTTTCTCTCACTCATTCTCCATGTCATCACCACTGAAACAGTTTTGTTAAAAAAAAAAATTGAATTTCTGATATTAATGTATTCAAAAAGAGCCTATGTTTAGCCTTTAGCTTATGTTTCTATCTAAGACCACTCCGTTGGATATTAGAGCACCTTGAACTGTCCTTGAGCACCTTGAACATCCACACATCAGCCCAGTGATGCTCTGGGGCAGCTATGGCTGGGGTGGTCATTGCTGGTGTAGCAGCAATGACCACCAGACAAACTTCAGACAATTACTAATCCCCTCACTCGCATCGCCTCTGATACTCTCAATGCCTATGATTTCTCATTCATAAGGAAGTGCTACATGAACACTTTTCCAAGAACATCAGGAGAAAATGTGAAACCATAAGTGAAATTGACATAATCTAATTTACCAGTTCTGAGCTGTGGCTGTTTATGACCTCCTTCCCATCACATTTTATATATCATTATTTAATATTTTATTGTTATATATGCCTAGTCTCTCACATTAAACCAAGGAGGACATTTATGGACCCTAAGTTTGGACAAAGTCAGCACCTTCTCACCCAACCAATGACAAATGTGAAACCTCTATTTAAGATAAATAGATGATTAAAAAAACAAAAATGTTTAGCTTTATTGTGTCAAGATACTGAGTTACAGTTGAGCATTTCTCTCTGAACCTGGCAGTGATATTGTGCACATTCATGTGTTCACCTTATTCCACAGGCGGAGAACAGAGGCACAAAAGGCTGTTGAGCTATGTCTGTGCATCTGTCTTTTCACATTTTACCAGAACAAAAGAATCATCCCACCTCCATGAACTTCACCTGCCACCTATTATTTGGCTCCTCAACCTGACGTTTATTGGTCCACCCTGACGTTTATAGCCCATTCCCATTCACTTTGAGAGGAGAACAAGGGATGGACAGTCAGTGAACGCACCCATCTGGCTTTCATTTCTTTTCTGCCTGAAGCCCTTGGTCTAACCACTACACACCAGCTCTTTATGCAATGTGCACGTGCACACATACATGAACACACACACACAAGGCTGGACTGTGGATAGAGCCAAATCAGTTATAAGCTTCTAGAAAATGGTGAGCTTAGCAGCTAAATGTTAACATCTAGTAAAGGGATTATGCTAAGGAGGGGTCCCTGATCTTTATCCTGACAACACCATCACTTATAGCCTAGCCCTCCTCTCTAGCTACCCACTCTTCCTCTCAGAGGTACACTTAACTGGTGACTCAATTTCTCCAAAACAGAAATTTTAATCTACCGGGACTCAACTCCTATTTTGTCTCCTCCAGTGTAGAGTAGTGGTGGATTTGGGTTGATCTTGCGATGAGTGAGTGAGAGTGTGAGACAGAATGAGAGAAAGAGAGAAACAAAGTGGATGTGCGTGATGGACAAGGAACAAGATAGAGAGAAAGAGAGAAAGAGAGAGAGAAAGAGGGAGGGAAAATAAAATAACACCCCACTCAGGGTAAACAGAGCAGCAAAGCTATTTTTATTAGTCAGCTCAATCTCTATGGAGACTGGGGTGGGGATGGAACCTCCTTTATCGAAACCTGGCAAACCCCGATCAGAAACCTGTGGGGATTTCTCTGTCTAAGACGGAGAGCTCCCACAACGACGTCAGGCATCTCTCTAGCATGATGTCATTGGTGGAGGGAACAAGCACATAATTCGTGATAAACTGCGACTAGCTTGATGCTTTGAGAAGGTGTGGCGGTCACGTCACATTTTGTCATTTTAGTCTGTGACTTCAATCAGGAAATTGAACTCCTGGCACAATAAAAAGGTTACTTTAGGTTATATATGCATTTATAGGCACATACAGATAGACACAGAGCTTACAAGACAGATAACAAACTAGGCTATAGCCGTCTAATTGCCTGATCAAAAACATGTGCGATGGACGCTGGCCAAACCTACGCTTTACCAACCAAGCTAAACTCAAAGTGATGCAGCAGTCAGGCTCATAGAGGCTCCCGCAATGGCACCCAACATTGGCACAGAATTTGGGGATTTTTGGGACCGACGAGATGGGAATCTAAGACCAAAATGTATTTCTAATGTGGTTTATTGAAGCTACCGAGTCATCTGAAATTCATCCCATGGCAGTACTAGTCAACTCTATAGTATTGTACCTGCTCCAGAGGAAGACATACAGTATATGCTTGTGGTGTGGGGGGAGGAGAGACAAACTGCAACTTTAAAACAAACCTTGGGTCTCCAGTCAAAAACTGCAAACTATTCAGCTGATCAGAGTGCTTTCCCATTCCTGTGAGGTAATGCGGAACCAAAACTAAAGGCGAGGCCCTCCCACTTAAACCTCCAGCCTTAGAAGAACAATGGTCCAGCTGCAGAGTGAAGCCGGGACCGCCTTCCATCACTGGCGGGTCTGTAACATCACAACCTAACATGACAAAGTGCCTAAAAAGAGAAAAGCAAACATGTTTCAACACAAAGAGATAGCAACGGCAGGCCGGGGAGATTATGAGTCAAAAGTTTACTTAAGAATATAGGGGAATGATTGATGAGAAAGCTGTCACACGTGGGGCCCAGGATCACGGCCCCTGTGCATCAAGCTCTGACATTCAGCGCAAGCTGTCTCTCAAACTTCACCACACAGGAATTTTGGAGTGCATCTCGTCTATGCTATTAAATGTTATTCCACCCTGGTCCATATGTTGAAGGAAAATGTGATGCGTGTACACATAAGGTTAAGCATATAGTGGGTAGAGCTGGGCACTGGGAGAGCCTATGTGAAGTATTTCAGCACTGCACATTACAAGTCCTTGAAATATGTGCATATGAATATACATGCATGGGGTGGTTTCAGCAGAATGCTGTGCCAAAGTAAACTGTTTTATTATGGCACAACTTAGGTATACAAACATAGAGTTGCCAAAATACACATATTTATCTACCTCACTGAGCTTATTGTCATACACTTAGGAAAGACCAAAGACATTTTTTTCAAAGATATAATTGACTGTAATATCTCAAACAAAAACCAATATACTTGCAGTGTGAAGTGTTTTATAATAGATTAACTGAAACTAAACCCTAGTTAATGATAAATCAGATCTGTAGCCTACAAACTCCTTAAAAACCTGAATTATCTGAATTATGTATTTAAACCTTAGTACCACTACAGCTTTGCATTTTGATGAAATAATCAATCAGCAGAGGTCTAAGCTGATATCATACACTATCAAAACGACATGCTGAAAGAAAAGTCAGGGAGCTATGACAGGTTTCTGTATTCTTCATGAAACCCAGAGGATGTTCGTTCAATGTATGCTCTTCATGTGGGCTCTTGATACAAAAGCATTAAGTCTTCCAAGTATTGGCATTCACTTGTCACACCATCCTAGTGGGGCCCCAAGGAACCATATATCGCCCCATCTCTGGCAGCAGCATGAGAATGCCTGGGAATAAATGTTTACCAACTCTGGTTACAGATGCACAGGAATACCCTCGTGTCCTGTTACCTTCCCATGTCACTAGAATGCTAATCTGCTTGTACAGCTTCATCAGATGTGCGAAGAATGCCATGGACACCAGCCTGAGCATGAGCAGGGTCCCCTTGTGGAATGTTTTCCCAGGTGTCATTTTCTCATTCCTTCCAATGTCTTTGAGTCCAGGAGTTTGGAGAAGCTGAAGTACTTACACGGAAATAGTATTAGGACCAAGGTTGCACAGTATGGTGTTTTGGCTTGAATCCAATCAACCTAGTAAAAGCTTAACTGAGTTTTACTTAAAAAAGTAATGAAAAAAAATAAAGATGCGAACTGGAACCGAAAATGGTTCTTCGGAGTGATGCCATAGCACAGGGGTATTCAACTAGTTTGGAATTCGGGTCTGATAATTAAAATGTTACCAGTTTAGGGGCCATAGCTTTTCGATTTCTCATTTTTTTAAGTATAGCTGCTCATGGATGTTCGCAAGTGCAATTCACAAGTGCACTTTGGTCTTCTCATAGTTCACATTATTTTTAAACAAAGTATAATTCCAAAGTGGAGTACAAAATACTGTATTAGGCAATCTAGTAGGCCTATCTTTAATGTTGCATTCCATTGTACTCGGAACTCGAGAAAACGACTTCCAACACAGAAAAGTGGGTCAGAGTTTCAAGTCAGAATTCCCTAGTTGGAAACTCAGACAAAATTATTTTCACCCGAGTTGTCTGACATAAACACAGCTGACGTCACAGCATCAATCTGTAGGCTGATTTTACTTGATATGTAGTTATATTTCCTATATGCTTCGCCCTCTAAGAGTTGTCGCTATTGGGTTTATCCCTCTTGCGCATGCGCAGTCTGAAGATTTTCTTTCCCACCACTTTATGCAACAGTGGCTCCACTCAGGTCCTCAACAATAGAATACACAGAGTCGGGACCTGAGCTCTGCTCCCAAAATTTCTTCAGCGTCAAGCAGTCAACGAGTGAAGAACGGTAAGGTAAGAATGAAAAAGTCTCACTGCTCTGGAGCTGTCCACTTGTGTCCCGCCTGTCAGATTGGCTACTTCCTGCCGTCGGACCTTCACCCCCGCTGCGAGGCTTGCCTCGGTGCTGAGCACGCTAGGCTAGCGCTACTCCACAGGCCGCCTGTCAGTTCTGTGCACGCCTGCCTGCGGAGGAGCTGCAGCGGTGGGCAGACGCCTTCTCGGAGCTCCAAGTGGAGGAAAGCAGTGACAGATGCTGGGCTGACCACGGCGGTGTCTCCAGATGACGAGCTGTACAAGCTGTTCCTCAGCAGCGACTTCCCACGATTCTCCTCCCAATTCTCCAGCCTCCTCTTTGGGAGACCTGGAGCCTGATTATGAGGGCAGGGCTCCGCATCTGTGGCTTTCCCCGTCCCCATCATGGCCAGAAGCTCCGCTGCAGCGGTTCTCTTCTTCTCCGCTTCAGTCAGCCAGCCATATGCTTTTCTGGGACATGCCGGGCAACATCAGGAAGGCGGCAGATCTGAGGGGCATCGCGATGATGGCAGAACACAGCCTGTACCTGCTCACAGCCTCTTGGTGGGGGCATTTTGTGACCAGGTGCCACCGGCCAAACGTCCCCCGCTGTGGCCTCACTTCACAACGTTTCCTATCTCCCTGGCTGCCGATTGCTCTCTGTCCTCCTCCCACAAGGGAAACAGGCCAGAGCGGCGGTCGCAGTAATAATTTTGCTCTCAGCTCTCTTCCCACTTGGGAAGCGCGGTGGAGCAGTGATTGGTTCGGTGGTGCAGTTACCCTCTTCTCCCCTGGTCTCTGGGCAGGAATGGGATGGCTGATGGTCTCAGCATCACCAACCCACCCTGCTGTCCCATGGGACAACAGGAAGAAAGCCGGAAGGCTTTTACCACTCTGCCTGTCTTCCACACGGAATACACAGCAGAGCGGTGGGCGACTGATTCATTGCATAACCACTCCCCGCTCTCCGGCCTCATGAGTCGGCGTGAGTTGGAGGCTGGTATCGGCAACATTAAACCACCCGATCGTGCTTCGGGACGACGGAAGGCTTTGTCGGAGTCGCCCCAAACTCTCCACTCATTTTTTTCCATGAAAGAATGGTGGATAAACAATGAACCGGCATGCTGTTTCTCTGGCCCGCCTCACTCATCCACAAGAATGCAGACTTGTTGACAGCAGAACGGCCAGTGTGGAGCAAGAGCAGACAAGTTTTCAAATTACTCCACTACCCCGCTCATTGGACCAGCATTCGCCTCCGGCCTCCCATGCGCCGTTCTACCCTTATCGGGTAGCTCGTTGGCAGCTGAACTGACTCAGCAGGCTCCGCACTGCCCAGGCAAGAATCAGTGGCCAGCTTACACCTGGTCCAACCCTGCTGTCGAGCCACCTCACAAACAATAGCGCCAGTGGCAATGACTGGATGCTGGGATCATGAGTCTGACTACAGCTGAACCAAAACACAATGGCCCTTTTCAGGGCTACCCATTGTTTCATAAAGAGTTTTTTCTTTTCAGCCGGTCTGCCGATGCTCCTACTGAGCTGTTTGCGGCCTCTCTCAAACAGACTCATGCTCCCCACACACAACAGAAACCTGAGCGAGAACAGACGAGTTTCAAAACACTCCACTCCCCCACTCAGCCCCATGGCATCGGAGGCTCCACAGACGTGCACGCGCCCGCGCCCGCTTACCGAGCACTGCTCAACATGGGAAAACCTGTTACCCATGAATACATGGATGTCAAGGTTGATTTCAAAGGGCTACATGCTCCAGTTCGCCAGTCCTCCCCACCCCATTTCTCGGTGTGGTGGAAACGACCATGTCATCTCAATCAGAGATAACAGTCCTGAAGGCAGAATTGGCAAAGCTTCTGGCGAAGGAAGCGATTTCCCCCGTCCCTCCAGGAGAGGAGAACGAGGGGTTTTATTCCTGCTATTTTCTCACACCAAAGAAAACAAGCGGGATGAGGCTGATTTTGGACCTGTCTCTGTTCAACAAGTACATTATGATGCAGCCTTTTCACATGTTGACAATCAGACGTGTTGGAATGCGTGTGTCCCAGCGATTCATTCATATCCATCAACCTGAGAGATGCGTACTTTCACATCCCTGTCATTCCCAATCACAGGAAGTTCCTGCGCTTCTCCTTCTAGGGAATCCAATACCAGTACAACCGGGTTAGGGTTAGGGTTACGTTGGGTTAGGAATAGGGTTAGGGTTAGGGTTAGGGTAACCCTGGTAACCCTAACCCTTAGGGTTACCATTCGGTTACTCTCTGGCTCAGCGCACCTTCTCCAAGTGTATGGAAACGGTGCTGGAGCCATTACGCAGGAAAGGGATCTGGGTTTTGTTCTACCTAGATGACCTAATCCTTATGGCTAACTCCCAGGAGAAAGCTACACTCCACACAGTGGAAGTTGTACAGCATCTGTACAGCAGCTCTCCGCTCCCCTCCCAGTCATTAATTTACCTGGCTATGGATATAAACTCCGCCACCATGAGAGCAAAGATATTTTCCAAAAAATTTATGCTTTGAGCTCTCTGCTGTCTCTCGTTG
>OMOV01088149.1:0-19376 GCA_900312565.1 Beryx splendens | reverse complement strand
CACGCACGCACGCACACACACACACACACACACTCCACTCCTGCATCTCCATCTCCAAATTAAGCTGGTGCACAAAAATGCATGCTAAGTGCAAAATTATTTAGACAAATGACAGAAGGGTAAATAAGAGTAAACCTTGAAGATGCTGTAATTGGTGATTGGGTTGAACTTATTTCCTTTAAAATGTATTGCCAATGTGCTCTGGAAACACATCTATGCAAATCAAGGCAATCAATGGCGATTACTGCACAGTAACTTTATTCAGACGGCACACAACATTGAGCTGTTATTTTATTGTGTTCTGATATAATGATTCATTTATGTCATGAGCATGGATTTCACAGGAAAACGTTCCAAGGCCACACTGTACATCGAAGACAATGGTGACTTTCTGGTATCTCAAAGTGGAATCTGTATCTGAACAGCATTATTATTGTTATTGCACTGCACTGGATGCAGATTGTAAAAATATATGAACTGGCCTTGAACACTAAGACACATGTGAAACTGACAGTGAACAGATTCAATGTAAACAGGTGTAAGCATTCATCTCATTTCTTCTGCCTCGGAGCATCATCCCTCTCCACTGTGAATACGTCGATTTCCTTGATGATCCGGTCAGCAATGGCCCTGTTGTTTGCTGAAACCATCCTTCTGGACATCAAATCAAACGGACCCCCTGAATTGTCAAACACAAAGCTTTCATTATGAGGGGGTTTTACCAGTACACAGTCAACAGCATTTACAAACAATGCTCCTGCTTGTAGCCACAATGTAATCACCTCCTCATTCATTTCTTTTAGTTGTAAACACTTCACAATCACAACCAGTGTTGTGTAATCAGTGTAATGTTGCCTAATCAGTTGATGCTCTGTTATTAGCAGAGAGTTTGTAGGCCTACGCACCATCGACATCCAGTAAAACTCCTCCAGCTTCTGTGACTATAACTGCACCGGCAGCAATGTCCCAGCAGTGGATCCCAATCTCAAAGAAGGCCTCCACCGCCCCGGTTGCCACCAGACACATGTTGGTGGCAGCTGTCCCTGACCCACGCAGCCTGTCAAGACAGACCGATGGAGCACAAATGAATACAAGTACACTACCAGTCAAAAATTTGGACAAACCTGATTGAATGTATTATATCTTTCATTATCTTAAAGCCATTTTAATCTAAAGGCTTCTGCTTAAATGCTTGAAATTAGACAAATATAAATAGTGAAGTTGATCCCATGTCTGAATTTCTTTCCAAAGCTTTTGCCTTTCCATCGAGGCAAACGGAGGCTACTTTAAAGAATCTAAAATAGAAGACAGTTTGGATTTGTTTAACACTTCTTTGGTCGCTGCATAATTCCATTTGTGTCATTTCATACTTTTGATGCCTTTACTATTTTTCTAAAATGTGGAAAATAGTAAAAAAAAATAAAAAAAAGACAAATGCGTGTGTTTCAACTTTTGGCTGGTAGTAGTTTGTCTTATGTGCCTGCAAAAATACCTGTACAGTACAGTTATGAGTCCATGTATGCAAAGCAAGACGACTTACCCATGCACAGGGATGCAGAGGATCTTCTGCATGGTGGAGAAGATCTTGGAGACTTTTTCTTTGTTTCTGTCAGTTCCATGCTCAGAAATGATGATGGACTTGTTGATATCTGCAACGACAGCATACCTATGTTGTAACTATTATGTATCATGACAGGTGGGACAGTGTACTTAACTGCAAAAGGACACACACACACACCAGTATCTCTGACTATACCTGTCACATCAGACACCTGCAGTTTCTCTCCATTGCAGAAAGCTCCCTTTCCCTTCCTTCCCGTATACATCTTGTCTTCCAAGCAGCTGTACACCACACCGAACTCCAGCTGAAAACGCACACAGCGTTCTTTTAGCAGCATCTCAAATGCGCACATACGCAGCAGCATTGAATGGATCCACTACTTTCATTAATTGTAAACCTGTCTCTTAGTTGATTTGACATACCTGCTTATTGACAGCAAAGCCAATAGACACTGCCACAAATGGGAACCTGTGAATGAGTACAGTAGGTCAGGGTAAAGGGGCATTAAGTAATCTATGATCTTTATTGACCTCTATTGGTGACCAGTAGGAATTGCAATATTGATATACCCTCCACCCCACAATGTGTCCAATCCATCAACAGCTATCTGCTTGTCGTGTCCTTTAGCAAGACAGTGAAAAGACACTGAGGTCTTACCCATGTACAAAGTTTGTGGTGCCATCCACTGGGTCTATGATCCATGTAGGTTTGTCAGTAAAGACACAGGGCTGCCCAGCTGCTACTGACTCCTCCCCAATTAAACTGGAACATAAAAGAACCAAGTGACCAAGTGACAAACATTAAGATATGATGGTGCCATTTGTGTGTGTGTGTGTGTGTCTGTGTGTGCGAGCGTATGTCTGACCAGTGGTCGGGGAATTTTTCTTTAACTGAGGAAATGATGATTTTCTCCACCCTCTGGTCGGTCTGAGTGACGAGGTCTACAGAGGAGCTCTTTGTTGTGATCTTTATTTCATTCTGCAGGGCGTCCCTAATCACCTGATCAAATGGAAAATTATTGGTACATGCTGATTTCTCTTGACAAACACCTGCCTCAGATCTTGAGGTTAGGATAAGGCGTTCGACATTACAAAATCAAATTTCCGCTGTCATGAAAGCCCTCGGGAAGTGTCAAGTCAAGTCTGTGTGCAAGTTTTGGCTTTGATTGTCTGTCCTAAGGCATGATGAGCGCTGAGACTACTGAGATCAAATATATGATTTCAGATGGCGCAGACCTACCTCCCCAGCTTTATTCGCCACAGTAATAGCATGGTCAAATGCTTCCTTCCATTCGTCAGCCATTTTATTTTCTATGGGGTACTTGCTGAGAGCCTGTAAAAATACAAGTGCAGCAATGAGGTGTAGTCATTCATGAGAAATGCAGTACAGTGCAACTTAAGATAATTAAACATGAAACAAAGAAATAAAACAAAGATTTTATCTGAACTAACTACATCATTTGAACATAAGATGCAACATGCAACAGATGCATACACTTTGGTAGATTTCCTTTGGCGTAAAGGTGTCAATGGTGACACACTGTCCCCGAGGCCCACAAAACAATACTATAATAAAGAAAAACTACATGCTGTGCGTGCCGCCCTTGGAACAGAACAGGTTATGTAACACTTCCCTTGCTGCTGGCATCTGTCTGTCCTGTGAGAGCATTGTTCCTGAGACACCACCAGCAGCCACAGGTTTTAGACTTTTAAAGCACTGCAGATATGCTTTTATATGCTTTCCATAAGAAGCAGTAATGTTCATGTAGTCAGTCGGCTTTTTATTTCCTTGAGACGGAAGTGTCATCTTAATCTATGATCATGAGCCCACGGTCCAGTCAGTCTGTAACTCTGAGATTTACTCACTTCAAAGATTTGATCATGTTCATGCACATCACTCAAAGCTGGACTGGCTTCAATAGTACAAACAGTACACATTTGTATCAGCAGAGAGAATGCCCTGTAGTTTGAGAACAACACCCCACCCCTCAAACCTGCTGAACCCTGTTATGGAACACACTGTATCAGTCAGTTCTGCATTACTGCGCTTCATTTGCATTATCTCATCATATCTCTTATTGGTTTGTGAAGAATCCACCCAACCTCAAGGACGCTTCCTTTAGACATGAGTTCAGCTACAGTTAAAAAGAAGGGAAAAAAGGACAATAACTGTCCACTGTGGTGATTAGAACACACCTGCACACCATTTTTGCTGATACCTTATACCCACACATTGCTGCAAATACAGAAAATCTTACCTTGAAAAGTCGGGTGGGGCCGTCAGAGGTAGTTTCTAGATGCTACCTTCTTTTGTAAATGCTCAAGTAACAATAAGTTGCCCAGTCAAGAGTAGCTGTAAAAAAAAAAGCTGGCATGAGACAGAGTGGGAAAAGTACTAGCACCGCCCTCACGCATTTCCTCACAGCCAACCCAAGACAAAAAATGCTGTCCTTGTAAAGGCAGACCTGCAACAACATGATGCTGAACTTAGTGAGTGAAATTATGAAAAGCTAGGTTCATGGAAAATTCTCAGTGGCTTCCTAATACTGTATTGTTCAGGACGATCTCACTGAATAATACAGGTGTCACTCAGCGAGACACACCCTGTACTAATGTATTTAATGCAACAACACACATGGCTTGTACTAACTTCGTTGTACTTGTGCAATGACAATAAAGGCTTTCTATTTCTATTCTATTCTAATCAAATTCTGCACAAAGCAGCATGGAAAATTCCAAACTCTTAAGTTTCATGTCAGCTCATTCTATAATTAGAAACAGATTCTAATGACTTTTTTTGTATAAACCATACCACTTCAACAAGGATTTGCAATGGTAAAAGTCTTGCATTTTAGACACTGCAAAAAAAAAAAAGGATACACTGCAGCGCCTGGCTTAGTTGGCACACTTGGTACACTGGTATGACAAACACAGTTTCCGTCAGTTTCGTATTTCCTGACAGCTTCACAGTTATTGAGCTTTCATTTTATGTCCCTTTGTTATATTCCACTGCTGGAAAAGACTTTGAAAGGTCCCTTGGTGAGTCATTGTAGGTTTTGTGTGCCCATTTCTTTCTGTCTGAGCATAGAAATGTATATACACATTCATAGATCTACATCTATAGCTACATATCCTTATATGCATATCTAGCATAACTATGCATTCCCCAGTAGTTATTGTTTGAGAATGAATGCTGTAATCATATCTGACTATAAGGCATATTACTTGATTGCATTCTAAAGCCCTGTTTCCACATGAGAGAATCACTGCAAACAAGAGACACTGCAGGGCAGCAAGAGAGCATGACTTACAATAGTCCTTTAAAACTACCAAAAGCACAGCACCTTTGACGCTCCCCCACCCCCAAATTTGCACTTTAAATTGTAGTGAACTCTCCCATTATCATGCTGCGTTTGACTACTGTCAGAGATGTGGGCATGAAAGAGGCCTATCCATCCTCAAGCTAAGTCAGAAGAAACACCAACAGTTGAGTCATACCTTGCTGCAAGGTTTTCCTTATTTCGAAAACATTGCTGCACTTTAGAAAAAAAAAGCTGCAATACAAAGACACAAGGTACTGCAAGACAAAGGTTGTTCAGTTATTTTAGAGAATATGTTCCACTAGAATTACAATGCTGTGTACTTCATTTTGTCATGCCGGCATTCTCAGGGGCTTAGCTGAGATCAACAAAGTACAATGCGGGTCACAGTCTGGATAATTTATCCAAGAAGGTTTGGATGTGGAAAAATGTAGCAAACCAAGTAGTCAAAGTATGAATAGACAACCTGGGGCATTCAGAGTGGGCCAACACACCTAATATATCTATTACTGACTTCATGTGTTTTGAAGCCTTGTTCTATTGTTTTCGGAGGAGGCTGCGAGCCAAATATGATTACAGTGTTGATGTATGTAGCTTATACTCAAAATATCACAACAAACTTGTGACGTTTTAACAGTTACAATATTTAACCCTTGTGGAATACCAGTGACTGCCCTGTCTATCTTTTAATGGTGTTTACTGTAGTAACTGAAATGGCAGTGATGGTAAAATGTCCCTTTTCAAGACACAGAGATCACACAGATGTGTTACCAAACTATACATCAGGTTCTGCAATGAAATTGCATTCTCCAGTACCCTCAAGTTTGCTGGGACAGTAGAAGACAAAGGGTTGAGAAAAAGCAGAAGTGGAATGTTTTTTTTGGTTGGGACTGGTTCAGACATGATGTTGATTATTGCCACACCTTGCATAACTCAAATCCATGCATGTTGAAACGCCTTAAACCATACTGTCTGCTGTCACGGGCAAATATGAGATAGAAGTCCTGTTCAAACACTGCATCTCAGCGCCTTAGAACAGGATATTCAACTCATTATTACAGCCTCATCAAACAATGATGAAGTTCACACACTACATTGTCAAAGCACTGTGCCCTTTCCCGGATCCACTAGAAATAGAAGCCATATTCAGTCTAAAGAGGCCACAGGGGGCATTGGTTAGATCTGGATGCTTCTGAAATGGATGCCCCCTCCAAGTTTTTTCTTTAGTTCGCAAAAGAAGAATGGTCAGAACAGGATCATTCACTGCCTCCGCTCAGGTACGGGCCAGGAACTTACGCACCCTACTAACATAAGGGAAAGGCTGTTATTCATACTCTACACCTGTGAGTATAGAGAGCATCCAGTAGTTGCTCGACCAAAGGCGGCTTGACAAATTGCATAAGGCCCTGCAAGACATGGAAAAAAGCAATGCACTGGGAATGCATAGGCTTCCTGTTGGCTTTTACAAGTCAGTTTGGGGCATCATGGGGGAGGATTTACTAAGTTTTCATCAAGAGTTTGACCGGAGAGTTGATACCAGTGAGCAGCAGGAGGGCAGTCTCCACCCTGTTGCATAAAAAGCCGTATCTACTGGAGATCAAAAACTGGAGGCCTGTGTCATTGCTGTACACTGAATACAAGATGCTATCTAAAGTGTTGGTAAACAGGTTGAAGGAAGTGATGGGGCAAATCATACACATAGTCATAGATCAGGCCTGCCGTGGTCCTGGCAGGTCCTTTATGAATAACATCTCTAGGTTGTTTGCTTTTGACACTGGTGTCATCTTAGTAGACAAAAAAAAAAGCATTCGGAACGTGAGTATTTATGAGCATTTATCCCAAAGCTTTTGGTTTCAGCCCGGAATTCACTGCCATTATCAAGAAGCACTATGCGGACGTTGAAGTTATGCTGAAGGTGAATAGTGCACCCTTCCAGGTGTGTAGGGACATAAAGGCTGGGTTGTTTCCTGTCTGCAATACTTCACAGCCTTACCATCAAGCCCCTTTGAGCTGTATAAAAGCAAAACTGGAAGGGTTGACATTCCCACACGGGCTTACCTTTGTCCTCTTCACACCCAGGCTGATGCGGACAAACTGTGAAATTTCGAGACTATTTGGAGTTACTTCTTCAGGTCAGCTGGGATAAGAGCCCTGCTCTCCAGCTGGGGGTTTGGGGTGGGAGAGTTCCTTCACTTCCCAGAGGCCTTAGTTGGACTCAGGGAAGCTCCAGGTACCTGGGTGTTTACTTATGGGATGAGGACCACATGCGAAGGAAGTGGGAGGGAGTGTTAGATGGCCTAGTGGCATTGGAAAAGGCCGCAGTACCCCATGCTGTATGGGGGGCACACACTCATTGTCAATACTTTGATAGCTTCAGCACCATGTCTCCAGTCTGAAGTTTTAGAACCACCATTAAGATACATTATATATAATTTATTTTTTATGAGGCAGGTATCACTGGGTGCCATAAACCTTTTTCAGTCTAAGGAGGAGGGTGGGCAGGATTTAGTACATCTGGCCAGTAGGGAGGCGGGCTATTGTTCCCATTTTGCGCAGGTGTTTCTTTTCGGCGCAGGGGAAGAAAACTGGAGGGCAGTGACATGATTCATACTGCACCAATTTTTCCTGACGGAAAGCTGCAAGGTGTCTGTTAATAACCTGCCACCATTCTACAGGGGTCTGCTTAGTGTATGGAGCCACAGGAGAGAACAGAGGCTGGCACCTTCAGCCTCTCTGGCTGCTAGAGGAGCCCCTGATGAATGGTGCACAGCTGGATGTCACATCAGCACTTCCAGGTCTGTCAGAGACTTTCAAGCGAGCAATCGTCACCACACTGGGAGGGCGGCTACAACTGGCAGGACCTGCTTTACAAGTGGTGGAGGCAGCGGGGTGAGGTCAATGAGATTCGTTGTGCAGCTGTTGGTGATGTACAGGTGGGCCTTGACAGAGGAGGACTTGGCTTTGCTGCGTGGCCATCAGCAGGCCGACACCAGAAACGCTTTCTCAGAAGTGGTGATTATAGCGGACATCCGTGTTACAGACAACAATGGAGCGTCGAGTTCTCTGGGGGGTGATGGAATGTATGCTAAAGAAGCGCTTTACAAGGCATTTGTCTTGAAGAAACACAAGATACGGACACGATACTCCACAGAGAGCAAAACTTATCCAGACAGCACAACTGCCTGGGGGGTGCTCTACTACGCTCCGTGTGCATTATCTCCTGGGGGCACCACCACTGAAGTGGGCAGGGGACATGCAATGGAGATTTTTATATGGTGTAATAGCTGCGAATGCTTTTATCCCTGCGCTGAATCACAACACATCAGTGTGGTTTTTTTTTGTCCACTCAGAGACGGTTTTCTGCTGTTATATGCTGTGTCAGAGGCTAAGGCCTGTTTTCTGCTTATTTGATTCTCTGTTCATCGCCACGGGGGAGGTTTTTTTTCTGTGTATGTTTTTATTTTATGGACATCATTACAAGGAAAGAAATGTCAGTTGATTAACTTTCTCCAAGGTCTTGTTAGAGCCAGAATAAAAGTGTATTTCGCCTTCTGCAAAGCAATGAGATATCCTCATGGTTCAGAAGATATTTTGTTTTGTCACAGGGGACGGGGTTGCGTTTTGTGTTAGGCTGAAACGGCAGCAGATGGGAGGTGGCTCTCAGATTATTTATTTTTTTGCTCTTTGTTTCCCTTTTTATTTTTGATCGGCTTTTGTTTTGGCGTGCATGTTTTTCATCTGGTCTTCAGCTTATTGATTCTTATGTGTTTCAGAGGAAACCGGTCATGACTGTGTATGACTCCCTTATTAAGTTATGTTAGCTCTCAAATTACTATGCCAACAATCTCTCTGCTGACATTTGATACCGTTGTTTTGGTATCTTCCGTGTTCAAGTGCATGCTGATGCGTGCTTTTGTCTCTCAAATCGCTTTAATGACAAGGAATTTGTCCATCTGGAGCAACTTAAAAGAGGCTAGCATGAAATATTCATATGCCACTGATTTTTTATTTGCTGCCCTCTTTACAACCCTACTAAAAGCAAACCTCATACAACACAAACACATGAACTTTTCTAAACAGTGTCAGTGAAATACCACATATGGTGATAGAAAAGCAGTTAAGTTATACAGGACCAACTTTAACAGTAGCCTCCAGAAATTGAGGCATTTATGGTGTACATATTTTTGTATTCATTTTAGTGCAAACTATGTAGTGCTATTCAAATTCTAGAATTTAAATTCAAATATTAAACATACTTCATAATAAAGCACCAAGCTCCTGTATGAAAAACATGATTATTGGTCAAAATCTAAACACTGTTATACTAACCTTGCTTCAGTACTGCTGCACTGAAGCAACGTGGTCTTTAATATAAAGTGCGATGCATTGACAGTCAGGTGCATTTTCAATGATCTCTTGATGTTTGTTCCCTCAGACGCTGCAGTCATCACCGCCACTGTATTCTTTAATACAACATGTATTCAACCACAGCGATCAAATTCCTTGATTGTATCCTGGCCGCACTATCCAAATAAATACAAAGAATAAAAATAAAGAATAAAATACCAGTGCCCTTGAGCGGCTAAGTGAAGAAGTACAACAATGAATGAACTGAGAAGAAGTAGGCTAAAAGCGTTTCCACTGAAGGTTTTCACAAATCCACTGAGGTGTTTTTCAGAGGTAAGTACATCGTTCTGATTCTTAAGGCAAAGACAGAATCCTGACCTGGTAAAAATCAAACAGCTTAAGTGTGTGTTCCTGTGTGTGCATGTGTGTGTAGGTGGTGGACAAGGACGGGGAGGTATACTAGCACTCTGTGTCGTCCCTTCCGCACGGGAACTCTCTTATCTCCTTGGCGATGCGTTCTGCTATCGCTCTGCTGCTGGCGATGATCAGCCGCCGAGACATCAGATCAAAGGGCCCTCCTGGTTTAACAGAAAAACAAACGAAACATTGAGCAGGTACATCGCTGTGTCTTGCTTTGAACATAAAACAAAATTGTAATTAGCGTGATCACTAAGACCGAAAGAACTCACAATTCTGTATTTCTTAATGTTTGCCAAGGGCAAGCATGATGCGGCTAAGAGACTGTAGTATTTTCACTTGGTCCTTGATGAAGTGCATGTCTGAAATTTCTGTGGCAGTATCCTTTATAGGCCAGCCGATGGCCGTAAATTAGCTCCCCTGCTGCGGTTATTTTTCAGTGCTGTTGCCCTGGAAGATTGATTTTTCTATTTCACATTTCTCTATAATTCAAATTGCTTGTGGAAGCGTTTCGCAGGCAAGCAGAGGATTAATTTCAAGTTTGCTTGTTTCCTGACAAAGTAAATCATGCCACTTTACAACAGAGATTGTTTGATTTAGGTTTTCCATATTGTTTGTTCAGCTTTTTCATTTTAAGTGGGCTTAATGCTTTGTTGAGGTTGTAACATTACCGCAGTAGACCTTGCTAAGCGTACGTTAGCAGTAGTGTTGTAAGTGATATTAGTGAGCTACAATTGGTAATATAATTTAATTACATTATTTGCCTAAAGGCTCACAGCTGGCAAGTGTGTTGAGCTAATTTTCAGCTGTTAAAGGTTCTAAGTGGTTTTTTTAAAACATCAGAATATTGCTACACACAGTGACACCACAGATTAAGTACTGTTACTGTAAGACCATGGTTGAGACAGACTGCAGCCTCTGTCTCATGCCAGTGGTATTATTACTGCTTGTGTTTCTCAAAAGCAAGACGGTATTTCTCATAAACCTGTTACTTCCTGTTGCAAAGAGGATGTTGCCACTTGCCCCCCTGCCCATCCCTGGCAGCGCTTCATATGCAACGTTTTGACAGCAAGAAGGATAAGAGCCAGTAAAAACAAGAATGACTAAGTACTAATAATAATAAATAATTAACAAAACAGTAATAGCTTTTAATCTTTAGCTTGGTTTGCAGCTCTATTCCTGTTTTGGTCTGTAAAGCAATGTCGCTTTGTGCCGTAAAGCAATCCATCAGCTTTCCTGCAAAATCACACCCAGTGGCACACAATGTAAAAAGTAGCATAGAAGCTAGTAGAGGCGGCAAATTTTCTCACCATTAGTTTGTTGTTCACAGTGATTATATCGACAGTGGCATCTCAAAATGAATGTGGTAACGATTTATTGTTGAGTGGTCTTTTGAAAAGTTCACTCTGTCTCGACGGCTCACCTGAAATGTCCATAATAACTCCTCCAGCTTCAGTGATGATCGCTGCCCCTCCAGCCATGTCCCAGCAGTGGATGCCCATGTGGTAGTAAGCATCAGCGCTTCCGCACGCCACCAGACACATGTTCACCGCTGCACTGCCTGGGGATCGGATACTGTGGATGGAGATCGGAGGTTTGCTGTGAATTCTAATACTGTATGTGCTCCACTGTTGCCTTCCAGATGGCTTACAGTGTGTGTGTTTGTGCTACTGTGTGTGTGTGTGTGTTTCTTTACCCATGTACAGGGATGGCGAGGATGGTGTTGATGTTGGCCATCATTATTTTGAAGTGCTCGGGATCTTTCTTGAAGCCCGTTTCCGTCAGTACCAGGGACTTGGTAATATCTAAGAAGGAAATGAGAGAAAAAATATCAGCCAACAAATCACACCCTGGTCACGCTGCTGTGGGAAACACAGTTATTCAATCAAAACACAGAATCTCACTGTGTGATGTATAACTATTCCCTCCAAAGTAACACTCAATCACTCTGCAGCTCTGAGCCGTTACTGCTATTGGACAAGCTGGCAAGACGAAGGTCTTGCTGTGTAATCATGGATAATGCTTCCACCTGGTGGATTTGTTTACAACTGCAACACCAAAGCCTGACGACATTGTCAATATGCACAGGAAACCTTCTTGTCCGGACACTTTGATAGGGACTCCATTGCAGAATGCTCCTTTCCCTTTCCGTGCTGTGTACATCTTGTCCTCAATGCAGCTGTACACAATGCCGAACTCTATCTGAGACCGAGACACAGCACAGGAAGACGCGGTTGATTTATGTCGTGTGGGAGGATGGCCAAGAATAAAACAGCAGCAATACATCAGGAGGTCTAACAATTACAACAGCAAAACCACTATCCATCAGCCATTCTAACAATATATATTTCTGATATGCGTAACACTGTTTGCATATTGGTACAGTAATTATGTTCATGTTGATTCAATTAAAAGGTTAAACTGTCATTAACACATGCAATGTGGAGGAACAAAAATGAATAATTGAATCACAAACAAAAAAATCTACCTCTTTCTTCACAGTGAAGCCGATTGATACAGACACAAAAGGGAACCTGGAACAAAAAGAGTAGTAATTTAGAGAAGTCCTTGAGGATTTGAGTGCAGAGGAATCAATTTCTATTATCAGTCCGTGTTTTAACTAGGTAGGCTAATTATCCTTGACAGAGAGGTCATTCTAAGAGAGAAGCTAATTAAAAGATAAAAATAGTGTTAAGGAGCTACAAAACTAAAACCAATTTTGCACAGTATTAAGATTTCAATGGTTCATACAGTAGTTATGATACAGGGGGCTTTGAAATGCCAAGCTAAAGAAGTACCTGTGAACAAAGTTGGTAGTCCCATCGATAGGATCAATGATCCATGTAGGATTGTCACTTAGAATACTGGGGGCGCCCGCTGCCACCGATTCCTCCCCTATGAAGCTTCAAAACGCACACAAGCCATACACACTTCTGTGATCTCAACTGTAAAATTAATGTATGGCACTATTGCCCTTGATATTGCCTATCTGCTGTACATTCACTGTTCCACTACGGTCTGTTATGTGATGTAAATATCAGAGTGATTTTTTTGCATACACAGAAATAGTTTCCACTTGACGGGCCGAGCGGCAATAAAAGGAACTTGAACGTTCGCATATGCCCACATATTATAGCGAAGGACCCTCCAGGCTGCAGACGGTATAGCTGTCTAAGCTAAAGCAAAGTGAAATGAGACGACTAAAGTCAAGGGCTGAATGAAACACATAAGCTTGCTTAAGTCTGCTGAGTTCAAGAACATTACATGAAACACCGTTGAAATTTAAATAGCTAGCAAACATTGAGACACTGGGTAAAAGTCTGCTAGTAAAATATTCTTCAATGAATATCAAGCAGCACAAAGAACATGTCTCCTGTGGTTTGCTAGTGATGAGGGGCAGTACCTGTGTGTGGGGTACCTCTCCTTGATTGAGGATATAATGAGCTGTTCCACCTTCTGGTCTGTCTCGGTCACCAGGTCCACCGGAGAGCTCTTCTGCATGATGGCAATGTCCTTCTGCAGCGCCTCGTGGATCATCTGGCAGAAACACCACAATGACAAACTCAGCAAGGGGATTTCTCTGGATGACTGACTACATCTGCTACTCCAATTACCCTAACGTGTTTTGTGTTGTGATTGCACACGGTTGGCCAAGCCATGTCACAGATGACAAGCTGTCTATCTTCCAAACACGTCTTTCTTATCTTTACAGTGTTTATTACAGGTTTTTAACTGATCATGGATATCACTTTTTCATCATATCATGGACTAACGTTTTCAAATGTGCTATGGTAGTACTGTGATACAGAAAAATGCATAGGCTAACCAAAGTTAAATAGCTTAAGTTGTGCAATGTTTCAAGTAAAAATAGCTCTTTACCAGGCCACAGGATGATATAACTACTGTATGATGGCACTGCCTCACCTTCCCAGCCTGCTTGGTGACCTCCACACAGTGGTCCATGCACTCTTGCCAAGGATCAGTCATGTTGATGTTGATATGGGAAGGGGTGTAGAAATGTCCACAGATGCACAGAGCTACGGGACCCTGTTATGAAGAAGCAACATGCACACTTACACGTTGCAGGCTGGCGATTGCCACGTTTAACTTACAGTTACAATCAAAACCGGCGAGCTATCTGGCTGGAAATGCAACCAAGTAACGTTAACTGGAAAGCAAACTAGCTAGCTAACGGTGCGCGTTAGCTAGCTGTTGCCTCTGCTAACTTAGTTAACGTTAGCTCTTAAGGAAGAAAGCAGAATTAAACGAGCGTTATCTTTAGTAACAACCGAGTTTTTAAAAATGGCTTGCTAACTAGCTAAGCCATGACTCTTAACTTACTTTGGTGTGTGCTGATGAGACAGTTTTATTTTTCTCTTTCCAGATTCACAATGTAGCCGTGTCAACTGCACCCACTCACTCTTCTTCTCAAGCGTCTTGACTTCCACCGAGATTGGGGGTGGGACTAAGCGTAACTCCCACTCTCATTGGTCAATCAGTACCAACTGTTGTAAAAAGCGCCGCTGTCATTGGCTACAGCAAAGTAAACTCCACCTTTTAAGAAACTGTCAGAAATCAAAGTAGTAGAAAGAAAGAAAGAAAGAAAGAAAGAAAGCAGAATCGTTTGCCGAGCATGATAGACTGTAAACAAGAAGAGAGGTGTAGGCTCTTGAAGGAATGGTAAAGCTAATGTAAAAGTATCCACAAAGTCCATAAATGCAGTTATAAAATAATAGCTAATCATAAACTTCACCTTTTTTTACTCTTATGCAGCAGGAGAGCCAGCAACAAGGGATGACTTCTGTCAGTGAGAGTTTTTCTACTTTTATTTTATGGAATATCATAATCATTGGGCTAATAAATGGGCAGGTATAACATAAAGTAATACATGTATATCAAAATTATTACATTACATTATATATTTGTTTACCAGGTGTACATAAAACTCTATTCACTGTAGATACTTTTTACCTTCCATCAGACTGGCAAGATCTCACTCTGGATCCAAACACAGCCTATCCTGAGCTCAGCCCCTCTGACGACTCCACTGAAGCCACATATGTTGAACAGCCTGAGTCGCTCCCCGATCACCCAGACGGATGTGACGACTGGGAGGAGGTGCTGTGCAGGAGGGCCTGTCCGGATGCTGTTACTGGGAGGTGCAATGGAGCGAGCAGCAGGTGTGTATAGCAGTGTCATACAAAGAGATAGGCAGGAAAGGCCAGGGCCACAACACTCGCCTTGGACTGAATCAGCTGTCCTGGAGGCTGGACTGCTCTATGGTTTCACTTTCTGGCACAACAACCAACGCACTGCTGCACCAGCCCCTCCTCCTGCTTCAAGGATAGGAGTGTGTATCTGGATCACAGAGCAGGAACTCTGTCGTTTTACAGCGTCTCAGACTCGATTAATCTCATCTCACAGAGTGCAAACCACGTTCACGCAGCCTCTTTATCCAGGCTTTGCGTTTTATAATTATGGAGACCGTGTTAAACTTTGTCACCTGAGAGATCCAAAGTCATAAATGGTTAATGACTGTACTGCGTTTCTGTCTGCTCTGTAATAATTCACGGCTACAGCAGCTACCCCCGTCCCATGGAGAAGGATAAAAAATCGAATGAAGAACTACAGTATACTTGAAGATTTGTGATTTTGTGTAGAAACCTTGACTGTTCTGAAAGAAGATGCAAGCAAAGCTGTTGGTTTATCATGAGTGTGTCAACCAAGTCAAATTCCAGCTAAACATCTTGAAAGGAATGAATGTGCAAACATTTTAGAGTAAATTTGAGAAACATTACAATTTCTTTCTTTCTTTCTTTCTTTCATATTTTCTTAATGTTTTGCTGAGTTGCAATAACAAAACCTTTGACAGAATGATCAGCCACTCACTCTTTCCCAAGTAGCCAATAGATTGCAAAGTCTACTGTGTAATTGGGTACTGATAATACTTAAGAGGACTATATTAATGGGCAGTTTGTTTACCATTGGAGAGGTCAGAGTACAGCTTCACCCACAGTGCAGCACACCTGGAGCAAATGAGGATTCAATACCTTGCACTTCAGCATTGATCTCCAGGCAGCATGAAGGTAAAACTAAACCCCCTTCCTTCCTCCAGTCAACAGCTCACTCTCTTGATACTGGGATCAAACCAGCAGTCTTCCAGTTATTTGTCAGCCTCTCCACCTCAGTGCTATTTTTCTAACCCCATTTAACATTTGCACTCTATCCTCCAGGTGAAAATGACATAAAAGCCCATTGGATTTGAAAAAGCGCCAAATTGCAATCTAATGTCACTCTCAATGACTGGGGAAAATGAAGCGAGAGAAAGGAGGTGAGAATAAAGCGTGCCACCTTGAGAAATCCCTGGAGTGTGTCTGCATACAAATTACATTTATATTTTAATACTGAGGTATTGTACATGTCTGTCTGTCATTAAGCAGATCAAACCTGCTTTGTCATTTTTACATCTCTCCACTGGATGAGCTGATGATTGAACATGTATTGATGCCATGTAAATTTCCTTTTCCCCATCACTGCAGTATTATGTGAAATAATGAGTGGTTTGGGCGCTTCCAGTAAAAGCAGAGGGCAGGGATGATACTCCCCCACCTCCTTCCAGGGAACATAAGTGATTTGAAGTGTTGAGATCCACAGCAAGTGAGCAGATATCTGTTGGAGAATGAAAATGATTTCACCACTTTACATGGCACTTGTGTCTTGTAGATCTAGGTAAAGCCCTTTGGAACATGCTTATAAGGCTATATAAATTAATTTTAAAAATCATACAAAATTACTCGAGCAGGCTCATATTCTTGCTACTTCACTTTTCGTGGAAATAATTGCCAACGTTTTGGTCATGAAGTTCCGGTCACAAGACCTTCATCAGGGATTTAAAGCCCTCAATGCCCTGATGAAGGTCTTGTGACCAAAACATTGGCAATTATTTCCACATAAAGTGAAGTAGCAAGAACACCAGTGAGCTCAAGTAATTTTTTTTATGATGCACTTAACGGTTTATAAGTTCATTTGGCTTGACTTGACTACAATGGTGCTCAGTCTTAGAATCTGCTTTCCTCAGCTCAGCAGCCTCTTGCTCCAGGGCCTGAAAGAGATTTTGGCTTTGTTCAGCATCCTTTTCTTCCTGGCTCTGC
This sequence comes from Beryx splendens, assembly GCA_900312565.1. Lineage (NCBI taxonomy): Eukaryota > Metazoa > Chordata > Actinopteri > Beryciformes > Berycidae > Beryx > Beryx splendens. The sequence goes on along the minus strand of OMOV01088149.1, from coordinate 2,581 downwards.
TCAGCTACTTAACCTCAGAGCATTTTGTGTCAGTAGACTGGGTCAGGCAGCCCAGTGGAGATGCTCTCTGTGTCTGCCACCGCAGCCGGTGCAGACTCAGAGCACTAAGAGCACAATTAACTTTGGGGACAGCAGTGCACAACCCTCTCATCCACGCTTTCTGCAAATTTCACCTCAGACAGCTTTTACCTTACAAAGAGGTGGCAGAAATTCTAAATCATCGATTATTTTAAAGAAATTCATAAAAAAAAGTCTAGCAAAAGTTAGGCATATATTAGATCTCATCCCCCTAACCTGAGTCAAATGATACTTGCATTATGTTTTTGACATAGGGTGAAATAGTGAGTACAAATTTCAATCAAAATAATAATAATAATCTAGGATAGGGAGGCCTTCATGTGAGGTAATGAGTGAGCAAAGTACAGACAGTGATCTCAGGATTGTTCATTTCCTTAATATTTTGTCACAATGGAAATCACAGTGTTACAAATTTGGAAAAACCTATGGTAGGCTATCATATTCACACTGTCATGGTGACAGTGAGGGAATCACTCTATAATCAATCACTGTTCAAACAAGATGACAGTAAACATGTCACTCCTATTCACATTGTAGTTGTCCTCAAAGCAATCCGTCACAAATGTCACTTTCTTTTACCTTCAATTATAGCACTTCCTTGATCCGATCAATGCAATTTTGAAAATGCTGGAGTGGTGAAAAACATAATTTCCTCAACTTTAGTCAAAATCCAATCAGTGGTGTCTGAGATATCACCCGTGACACATGAACAAAGGAACAATGTCTCTCTTGGGCAAACAGTGTAGTTTTTTAAATTGGGAAATACCATGTTGATCAGGTGCATACTTTCTTCAAGTTTTGTCAAAATCTGACCAATGTTGTCTGAAATATCGACTGCGGCACGTGGATAAAAAAACAAACAAACATGATGTCGTGTCTCATATGGGCCAATCAGTGTAATTTTGAAAATGCTGCAGTGCGGCGGTGAGATGCATCATTCCCACAAATTCTGTCAAAATATGATCAGTGGTGTCTGAGATATTACGTGTGACACATGAACAAACAAACGAAAGACATAGAGAGACATCCTTGAGCCAAACAGTGTGATTTTGAAAATGTCGCAACACACTAGGGAGATCCATTAATCCTCCAAGTTCCATCAAAATGTGATGAGTGGCTTCTGGGATAGACAGATGGACAAATGAAAAATGGAACAGGAGACCAAGTATAGTGCTCTTTGCAATTTAATTGTGGGGAATAAAAATACACATAATATCCACAAACTGAGCTAAAACAACATGTTCTAGCATTTGGGAATTAGTCTTTACCACTTATACACTACTTGATACCATCTGACAATAGATTGATCAGTCGATCAGGTTGCCTGTATTGTCTGACCCGTAAATGGATGGTCAGGCTTGGATGAGAAGCTATAAATGAACGATACCACCTACTGGCCTCTAAGTAGTACTGCAAGAACATTTTGAGACCAAAAAAAAAAAGCTTTCTGAACTGAATTTATGTCACAATTTAGTAAATCCAATGACATAAACAGCAAAAATAAAACAAGATAAAATAAACATATCGTGTTTCTTCCTCTAGCCCTTGCCACCCAATCCCAGAGAAAAGCCTGTACTCTTTGCAGGGAGTTTTCTAATGGCACCATAATGAGAGTCATGTGGATCAACTGTTTTGTCCAGCAGCCTGGAGGAAAAAAAATCTGTCCTTTAAGAATGTGTCTCTGGGTTGGGAAGGAGCTGCGTCTGTCTGTCCGTCAGATCACACCACACCAGGACTCTGCAACTTGGACCAGGCAGAACCATAGACATCACTCCCATGGACTCGCTCTGGTCATCCAGCCTTGTAATCAAAACACTGAACCTGGAGGTGGTAAGCATTTATTTTCTTTGTTGTCTGGACTTACCAAGCTGTGCATTCCTATTCGTTTGACTCGCAGATTGTGCTGAGATTCAATGGGAGAAATGAACTGGGCTTTTCTGCAGCCATTAAGTTACACAATTATACCATCATCAGTATCTACTTATATGTCTTTGAGAACCAACTCCCTTGAACTGCACCGGCAGACTTGTTTTGTTGTCAAAAGTTCAGCCTAATGACTTGTTATTGAGCAATTCTTGAAGGTGTCTGGGTGTTTAAAAAAATGCCAAGCCTTACCGCTCCAGACAAAAAAGCAGGAAGCGACAAGATGCCACAAGATGATTAGATTTCAGTCAATCATGCAGCAGCACACAAACACATTGTGTGTTGTCAGAGCCAGGAGAGTGTGCTGGCCCGCTGCGACCTGAACTGACGCAAAATGTCTGCAGTTGATCTACAGTCAGTCCCAGCAGAAAAATATCTAGAACCCTGTAATTAAGTTACACTTTCTGAAATATTATAGCCTGCACACACACACACACACACACACACGCACACACACACACACACACACACACACACACACACAGCTGATAACAGCAGAACAAATGATTTCTTCCCTTCTGTCTCTGCATTAGTTCCCCTGATAACCAGAGCAGTGGAGATGAAATACGGTAAAAACCTG
>OMOV01088148.1:0-11588 GCA_900312565.1 Beryx splendens | reverse complement strand
TTATTCTGCCCTCACTAGGATGTAGAGGTGATTTCTAGCTTGGCAGATAGCTAACAGGTTCTTTAATAAACATCCAGAAGACAGCAGGTCAGTTTAAGATGTTTACTGTCAGAAGCACTGTGAAACTGAAATACAGAAATAAAAATACAATCACAGATTGTGAGTGCTGACTCTTATTTTCACATTAACCACTCATATTTTTCATATTACCAAACCCTGAGTCATTAATTGTTTTACAAACCATAAATACACATTAACATGTGCTGAGCTAATCATAGATTAACAACTACAATTACTACCGAATAGCTTAATGCTAACATAACATGGTAAATCCCATAGACAGGCTAACACGGTTGTCTTCTGCTTTATTGCAGTGGATGGGAAGCCCGTGTAGTAGCTAGTTATTGTTTGCATTCCTTCCCCTTTCACAAACACACGCATTTTCTTGTTCATAGTAGCATGCCTAATAACAAGCGCTTCTGTAGCGCAGATTTTTTACATTAAACTATAAACAGCTGCGTTGGTAGTTCGGTTCTGGCAGTGTTCATTTTAACGTTAGCTAGTAACACACACATAGCGTTAGCTAGTAACACACACATAGAGCACGGACCATTTTTAAGTTTTCAACATGAAATAACAGTTTCAAACAACCATAACAAATTAGCTTTACCTAAAGATAAGTATAATTACTTACAGACACATGCTCTTTAGGGTTCAGCAGAGAAAACACGAAAGCGAAGTAGAAAACGACACGTTTGCTTCAGGAGTTTGCAGTGAAGAGAAACTATGGAAAGACTGCTGGGACAAACAGCGCAGCACAGTTCACATTCACGCAACTCTCTTAAAGGAGCAGCGCAGCCCTGCTTTCCCCCCCTGAAAGTCCAGGAGTGTATCGCTGTGAGGTTGGAGCCAAAGGTGAGAATGCAGCGATGAATTGGAGTGACATACCATGAGATACTATAGTTGTATTGAGTAGGATTGCAAAATGTGAAATGGTTCTGAGCATTGCAGAACATGGACATAGTTCCTGGGAGTGGTGTAGTATACAGAGACGTGCAGACATTACAAGTAGTAGGCCTACAAGCTGTGCAGACAGTACTGCGTAGTTATAAATACTGTAGAATGGAATGGACAGTAAAAGCTGTGGGATTACAGTCAGTTCCATAGATTGTGCAAACAGGGCTAGATAATGATGAATAACAGGTAGAGATACTAGAATATGCAAATTTAGTATTAGTAACAGCCCTGAACTGGAAAATGGACCTATAAACCCTGAAAATGACCTTAGGTCCTGTCTCACTGTCACAGATGTGGTCAGCTGCTTAGTGGACTGCTTAGTGTTGATGACATCACAGACTTGAGTCTTGGCTCTTTCCGCTACTAAAGCTTTTGTAAGAGCTGTCCATGTTCAGAAATGAGTACAAACTGTCCAAGATAATAAGTATAGCAAAAGGAAATTAAGTTTTAGGGTGGATTTTCACATCAACCACCACTGACAATGGGTGATGAGTTTTGCAGAAGTCTTGAGTAATGTTTTTTTTTTTATACCTTCCCTCTGCAGATTATGCTTGGCTAACTAGAGCACTTCTGGGGCCAACTTGAGGTTTCTAACCCAAAGAATGGCTTGTCTTGTTTCTTCCAGATCTCTGATGTCATCTCTTATAGTGAACATGTATGTGATCTTTTACAGCTGGATGGAAGGTCCATATGTAGTTCACATCACCCATAGGATTTTGGGGGTCACTGGAAAGCAGGGTGTATCGGACCATTCACCACATCGCGTTTCGCTCAAATCTGTGTGGAGACTGGATTTTTACATCCCATTCTCCTGTCTGTAGACATCAACATCTTCAATTGACATCATGTCTTTTGAATGTAACAGTTTTTGTTATGCTATGACTAAACCGAAATGTTTCCATTTGAGGATTTTACCTGATGTCCAAACATTGAACTGTTTGGTTTGTATCCAACATTGCATTATATAAACATAATGAACTTGATAGCTCAATGTTTTGCAACTGTCTATATTGTTTGTGTAATTCATATAGTTGACAACAGAAAGTACATGCCACAGCTTAGTATGTACTGGGATATTTGTAGTATACAGTGGATATAGAGAACCACTGTGCATAATATACAGTCGTATACAATTGTATTCAAGAACTTTGCTTACAATGTAAGCTCAAATAAAGATAAGATTCCTCGTATTTAACTGTGAACCAAAATGTCACCATGACAATTGTTTGCCAAGTATAATAATGTATATGTTAATCAACTTATCTTGGTGGAGTTTGTGCAAGAAACTGGACCATGCACTAACCATACTTGTTGCCATCTTGATAGTCTATATGGAAGCTTGTTAATTTTCCCATTTCCCAACTGCAGCATGAACACAACAAAACAAACAAACTCGAAAGCTTGCCCCAACAACTTCTTTCCTTAATTGGCAGCTGATACATGAACAAGAGGTTGTCTTGGCTGAAAAAAGCAACTGCTGAGGCGTTGCTGGACCTCCAGACCTTTGTGACCAATGGCGTGTCGTCCCTCACTTTGTCATGTTTAACTAAAACCAATCCCCATTCAAAGCAGCATCCATCAGTGTTAGTTGAGAACAATGACAGATTGCCTTTCTGCTGCACTCAAAGCATCTGGATCCTTTCTCTACTCCCCCTCTTTTATTTATGGTAAACAGCCTGAATAACAGCTGGGCAATGGGAATTTACAAGTTAATCAATTGTTAGTTAGGAGCCACAGAGATGCCCCATACCCAACCATCTGCACGTTAATGTTCATTTACCATGCTAATTTTCCCATAGGCAACAGTCTATCTATTGATTTATTCTTGAGAGATTTATCCACACTTAGTATTATGAAAAGCTTAATATACGATGATACAGTTGTATGGAAAATAGATGTAAAATGTTGCTCAGAGTTTAATTCAGCCTGTGAGGGATAAAACGGTAAGCTTTCAGAGTAAGAAAAAAACAAAACTCACACACTGCACACACTGAATTCAGTTGGTGTTAATAAACTTACACACATGTTGTCAAAATCAGCACAACACTACAAAAGCAGTTACCCCGTGGTCCCATTCACATTTTATTTTTCTACTGGGATGTCCGGGAAGGCAGATTAAGTTTCACACGTTGATGGGGAATCTAGGTAAGGACTGTTTACACTAGACACTGTGCTTCCTGTTAAAGTGAAGTTGCCTTTGTCTCTCCTGCCAGGTATTTGTGCCTGTGGCAGGGTCTTGGTCTTTTGTTCCCTCCTGCTCCTCCTCTGCACCACAAGCAGGCCCAGATGCACAGAGGCCTAGCCAAACAGGTCAGTCATGAGTGGTCCTCAGCATGCAGTCAGCATTCCACATGATTTGGCTCTCATACAATGTCAGCATGTTCACACAACTAACAGTTGGATCATAAAAATAAGTGGGCAAAATTATTGTTTTCTTCCTCTGTTGCAAAAGAAGAATATTTTTTACTTTAATGTTGTAAATATGTTGACAGATAAGAAATATTATTTAAAATGAAGTCTATTTAAATAATTTATCACAGAGAAATTAATCAGAAGATAATAACAGAGAAAGAAGAAAATGATAACAGTGATCAATCAGACAATAGAACCTTTATGAAATGTCGAGATGCTTGTCTCCTCTCATAACATCACAATGGAAGAGAAAAATCTTTGGGAAAATGTAGAAATTGGGCAATTTTTCTATTAGATCTATTTTGTTTGGCCATGCTATCTTGGCAGCCTTGAGCCAGTGTTAGGTTAGGGCACCATTTACAACTGTGCTGTGAGCACTGGTATTCACCTTTACACATTTCCCGATTGCAGCGAGGAAACCACACTCTACTTTATTTATAATCCAACCAACCTCAGTGTGTAACTCTTGCCCCTTCCTCCCGCTCGCATCACACAGTGAGGTCACTTCCCTCTGCACTTCCACCACTGCTCTTGCATTCCAACATGGCTCTAGGACAGCAGCCCAGCAAAGCTCTATACTCCTCAAATCACAAAGAGGCCCAGATCAGAGCCGAGCTGGACGAGAGCCAGGATCCAGGCCCTGACAGCCCAGGCAGCTGGGGGCAGCCTATAATAAGTGGGAGACAATGAGAACTAGCTCACCTCCCACGCTTTGCATGTGGATGCCGATTCAGAGTTGAAATTAAATGGTTTCATAGGTTTTTCATAGACCATACTAATTATGAAAAGAAATCTAAAAGACAAATGCATTTGTTTGGTAAAGGGGATATACATTGAGGGTAATTTATTTTTAACATAACACACTGCAAATTGACAGAATATGTATTGTTAAATTCACTGAAGTGATTTTCAAGAGTGCAGTGCCGTGAAGGACAAAGATTGATTATCAATACACACACACACACATACAAAGAGGCATGCTGGACCTTTTCTGCTTTTGAATTAACCCAAACATTTACCAAGTGCAAAACACTGTTTTGTTCCATCATGTCATGGCAAATTAATGTCTGGGCCATTAGGTTTTTATCTATTGCTTCTCTTCTGTATGAATTTCCTATTTATTTGCACTGGACTGAGTCAGTTGTTAACACTGGACAACTGTATTTAAATTTCTTAACAGGCATCAACAACATTTATGGACAGTATTTTTTTTGTGCACATGGCAAGCCAGACATATTTAAGGTATTCTGTTTTAATGAATAATAATGAACAGATCACTGTGAGGTAGATTGTGTTGGTGCTTTAATGGTCCCTTGTAGCCTCTTAAGCCTCTGGTGATAAATCTCGCACAGACTCACCCGTATAACTAAAACCCAAACCTCATTCAACTTCACATCCATCAGTGTTTGGCTGAAAGCGATGACAAAGCACTTTCAATTACACCAGTAACTGACTCTGGAAACAGTTCATAGCAGGGTCCAGGCTGGGAGAGTAGAGGAGAAACAGAAGGGGGAGGGCAGAATAGCTGGTAGGGCATCCGTTTGACTCACTCCCAAATAATAAAAAGGGTGGTGTGACTCGGGGACACAAGGGTTGCCGCCAGCATTGCGAACCCAAGGACAATTCACCTATTTTGTGTGCTGTCACCCCTGTAGTCTGATTTATGGTTGGGACATCCTTCCTACGACCCGTTCGTCCATCAGCTCGGCGCTATAAGGATACTCTGGTGATTAGAGGCTGAAGTATCAAAGCGTCCTCAGCCAGGGCCCTTGTCTAGTACCAGAGGGCCTTGCGCTACTGAATGGGGAGTGTGGTAGTTGGGAGGGAGAGTGTGTTGCAGCCACAGAAGAGTGCCATTCTTAACCCTGAGCACCAGAGGATAGAAGAGCTTTTTGAGAATCCATCAGCTATAAATGGTTCATAACGTTGGTGTTTTCTTTTCCATTTTTCATCCCAATTTGTAATTATATTATGTGGAGTGTGTGCTCTCTAAAAGTTAACATGGCAGTGTTTAATTGGAGTGATTTTAGTCATAATTGCATGATCCTCTCTACCACTTTTGGCTTCCACTTTGTTTGAATAAGCAGGCTAATTTCGGAATCCATCCTCAAAATTAATCAGTATAGCATACTTAATATTGAAGTTCAAAAGTGAAATAATTGAGAAAATGTAAATCTGCATTGAATAATGGAATGCTTAATCATCAACAACAACAACAACAGCCACAACAATGACAACACCAGTCCAGGAAACATCTAATGCATTGAAATAATATCACTGTGAACAATAGATAAGTGATGATCATTTTTTCCTCTCTTTTGAAATGCTTTTATTACATAAATAAAACAGAGTCTAATCCTCCAGAGAGACTGATCTTTTAAAGCAGCTCTGACTCCAAACCCCCTGATGAAAGGCCCACACTAACATCAGGAGTCCAGAGCCTTTGCTCTCTAACTTCAGGCAATTATGACACAGAGGAGATCTTTGCCTTCTGCACTCCAAAAGAAGAAGAAAAAAAGGCACGCCTTTTTTCCAGGCTTAGTTGTAAAAATAAGCTTGCTCTCCTCAATTGCAGTCACCCCATGCCCTTTGCAATAGCAGCAAGGATGTATCGGAACAAGCCATGGGGCAAAACAAATCACTTGTGATTTACAGAATTATAAAGATTTTAATAGCTGCAATGTTTCTCTCTCAGATTGGTCTTTATTTCCAGGAGTCAAAGTTTCCTGGGTGCCCCAGGCTTTTAAAAAGCAGTAATTGGCCAACAGAGAGACATAGCATCTCCCTGAGTGATTGAGTGTATTTGTTGCTATGAACTTGAGGGTATCACTCTAAAGATCATGGGTCCAGGTTGTGAGAGCCTGTAACTTATCAAGCACAATTCAGTTCATCTACAGAAGTCAGACTACTTTTGCATTTAGTTTTGTTCAGAGTGCTAACCTTTTTGTGCAACTTGAGGTTTTTTACTAATTAGTTATGTTTCCAAATAACTCAGCATGAAGTAAGGGGCTTTGGTTAGTGAACTAAGGATAGACTTGAATTAATGCAGAATAATTGTTATGATAAAGAGCATGACTGTAATTCTTGTGTGCAGCAAAAGCAGCGACACTTATGAAGACTATCTTTGAGAAATCGCATTGATGTATGAATCAATAGTTTTAGAATATAATTGAAAACATTTTTTAATCTGTGTTTCCACCTGGCCTTGAATCAGCACACCACTTACATGAGTGTCATACTATAAACCAAGTGAAAAATTAAAAAATACATAAATAATAATAATAAAAACATGAAAAAACAATATATTTATATACAAAATGATATATATTAATGCTAAACTGATAAAGAAAATTTGAAGCATTTTATGTTTTTTATTTCATGCCTCAAGAAGAATATTTCAGCATAGAAAATCTCTTTCCCCACCTAATGTGTGAAAATGCTACCATATGAATGTCAGTTTATGACACTGGAATAAAACAAAGTCAAAATGTCATCCTCATTAAAGGATGCTTATACTGTAACCTCGAAGTCTGGCTTCGCCTTGAGTTTTCAGTGCCAACTCAGCAGTTTTCCCATTAATATTACACAAATAGCGGCAAAAAACACAACTGTAACCCCAGTGATCAAGTAGCTCAACATGATTTACAGCACTATGTCTCCGTAAATCCTATACAGATTCAACTGCACTCACTTCCTCTCTCGTCTGAGACTAAATGCCTGGTGGACTCTCGATAAAGAAACTGCTCTACACCGATCAGCTGTCATCTTTAAGAACGTAGGACAGTAAACATATGAAGTCGATACAGTTTGAGCAGTGTTGTATCCTAACATGTTTTCAGCTGGGAGATCAGAACTGTCAGCCATGTTCTTTTTGCATAATTAGCAATCCTTCCACTATATACAGTAGACTCTATAAACTACATATCCTGCTGAAATGCTATGAAATGTGTTGTAGTTGATAAACCCACTATGTTTTTCTCATTGTGCAGTAGGTTTATATTGTATCTCTTTTGTTGTATCTATTGTATCTATTGTTTACTGAAATGTATTGATTGTATCTCTTTGACTCTTCTTTAGATGTATTATTGAATTTCACTTCACTCATCTACAGAACAATTCTCATAATCTTGAAAGCATGTGCTTCCTAACTGTTAGAAAAAGGCAGGCAGTAGCTATATTAAGGAAATCCACCAGGGAGACATAATCGAGTTTGACTCTGTACTGGTGGTCTCCTTGTTAGTGTTGTGAGTGTCAGAACTGACAGTGCAGGTAGCTCAAATGCCACTTAAGGTTTTAGCTTCAGTGGCTTTTGGAAAGAAATGACCGTGACCTGTGTAGCTTGAGCCCACATCCCACACCCTTTCTGCCTGACAGCCGCTCAATGGCAAGTGTCTGCCAGCATGCCGAGGGGAACGCTGCCAAGCAGCCGGAGATAGAGATGATTACCACATCCCTCTCTCCCTCTCAGCCTGCTCACTGAAAACTGATACCTACTAACAAACTGCTGTCAACATGTTAGCAAGGCAGAGAGAGTGAGAGCAATAGCATGTGCAGAGGGAGAGAAAAGGAGAAAAAGAGATGAGTGTGGGAGAGTCAACTAAATACGTCCAAACAAGCAGTCAGGATTAATGATACTGGAACAAGTTGTTTTGTTTTGTTTTTGCTGTTTTCACACCTAACACTGTTATGATAGGTGATAGACATGAAGAATGCAATCAGCTGCATAAGGAACTAGCCTGGTTAGACAGGCACACACCTACAGAGTGATGATCAAGTGATTAATGTCAGCATGGAAGAGATAATAGTAGACTAATGTAGTCACAGAGGTCACACCAGTTTAATGACATTATGTATGTCCATTTAATAGAAATATTTTCTCAGATAAATCACCGAAATACAATTGTATACCTGAGGAAAGTCCAGAAGACTGAAACATTGTATGCATTTTAAACTCATTCTTACAAGTTAAGGCAGTGGTGTGCAGGATTTGTTTCCCTACTTTTACAATTATAGACATTGTTCATATTGAATGGTAAGTTGTCAAGATTTGCTACTTTTAAGTGTATCTGTTTTTGGTTGTGCAGATATGCAAATCACTTTAGACCTTTACTCCAATCACTTAAAACTTAGGCTTTCCTGCTGGGCAGAGAACGAATGCAATTCTTTCAGAGAGGAATTATAAATGTCATTGTTTTTGAATAAATCTCCCACTGTGCCACTTTGGAGACTCAAATTTAAGTGAAATAAAGGAAAAATCACAGCTGACATATATTTTTCTAATTGTAGCAAAGGGGGGACAGGAAGCAGCATGGAGTATCTTGAATCATCGGTAATTAGAATATCGCTGCATGTAATTACAAAAGATTTTGATTGTCTGATTTTCGGCAGAAGGCCCATTTTAGCTACTGTCTTAATACACATTTGTTTTTGAAGATTGGGAATGACAATTATGATAATGTGCATCCCAGCATGAAACATTTTTGTCAAAGACATGAAAACGGGACCTGTTAAGTAGACGTAATGCATATGTAGATTCTTTGAAAAATGCTACTTAAAGGCATTGTAATGATGTATTTTGTCATTTATTTAGAAAATATGAAAATGAAACTCTAAGATTATATTCATGGCATTGCAGCTTTACTGGAGAGAAGTGTGACAGGATACAGAAAGGGGATTATACAACAAAATGGAGTCCAGATCTTTTATTATTATTTCCATGTATTTTTCTAATCTAAAATCAATCCATTATGCAGCTCTCTCTTTTCTAAATACCATGCCAAATTGTGGGCTAAGAAATACTCGCCAGGTATCCATTGTCCTAGCAGCATGTATGGTAAAAGCTTTCTACAAACAAGATAAATGTAAAATACCTTAAAACCGACAAAGCTTTATTTGTTATCAGATCATCACGTTCATGATCTTCACTCTGAAATTGGACTTTGCAGAGTTCAGCGATGTTCTTTTTATTTGTTTACCTCAGTTATTAAATGCCACAAATTGGGGGAAAAAATAAAAATAATAGGGACAAAATGAAAGTATCTAATTCACTCTGGAACTTTGTTGAGGAACAAGATAAGTATTTCTCTAAAAATCAATTTTCGAGTAGAGACAATGGAAACAAACCTAAGTGCTAGTTTGAACCAACCCCATAAGGCTTCCAGGGAAACCACCAAGCCTAAGAAGCACTTTATTAGCCAGCAGGGGGGGGTCAGGAGGACCAGCCCTATCATTGATTGAGGTTGGAGGATGCATCCACAGCTGCACTTTCTCTAAATTTCTAAGAGTAAATATGCACCTTTGAAGTGGGGGGTGCCTAGGAGCACTCCTCTGCACAGATTGTGTGGGTTTCTGTGGGGAGCTGTAGTTACGGGAAAGATCAATGGACAGGGCATTAGGGGGAAGAGTACACTACACTGTCCAGCCCTCCAGCCTACAATACAACTCGGCAGCTCCTAGATGGCCAGTATTATTGAGCTCAAGGCAGTTTAATTCTTGATGCTATTTTCTCAGACTGAAGAATTTCAACCTTTCCAGCTGCAAAATTTATTGGAGAAAAAAAGATGAAATATACTACGGACAAGGAGTTTATATACTGTATATATGAAACTACAATTGGGTTCGTATTGTTTTGGTACCACGGCAACTTCTGTTGGAGCCGTGATCTTGTGTAAACCCTTACTGGTTTACAGAACAAATTGATTTTAAAATGGCCCCTGGCTAAGCACCCGCACCCTCTCACTGGAGCATGGTCATACTTTTACAGTAATGTGGCAAAAACACATGCTTTGGGTCTTATTATTTCAGTTATGGCCATTATCTTGTTACATAGTAGCTGGTGAGAAGCATGTGGTGCTCATACAATGTAGCAAAATCTGTTGTGGCCATTGACTTTTAGGGTTCATCTGAGATTTAGAATTCAATTGATTTTTATTTATTTATTTATTTATTTTTAGGGGGGGAAACAACAAGAAAAAAACCCCAACTTTGCTTCACGTGAAAGGCATTCTCAATCTTCAACAATATTTTTGACTGGAATACGCCTGTCTGCATAATTACTGACTGGAAAACTCCTCTGTCCACTTCATAAAAGCATGGAAAAACCCATATCCTGCTCATTGTGTGGCTGGATATGCATACTTGTGGCAGCCTTTAAGTGCATTAGATTTGTGCTGAACACACAGCTTTCATATTGTGGTTTGTGAAGACTTTGGAAAAGGCTTTTGGGGTAGCCACACGTCTAGATGAGGTTAATCTGCTCAGAGCAAGGGTGGCACAGAGTGATAAGCGGACAAAGATTTTTTAAACCTCTTCCCGCTTCCTAATGCCTTATAACTCAGTCTCAAACTCAGTGCTGATTAAATTCACATAACACAATAGTGAATAAACTCAAAATTCCATATTGTAAACATTGATAGCAGTTGAACAAAAAAAATCCACAGTGATTTTATTGACAGTTGATTGTTAGTACAGATAGTGTCATAAATGCTGTGCGCCTAGATGAAGATCAAAGGACAACACGTATCATCTTCGCAAACCGTCTGAGTCTAGTGGGTCTTTGCTCCCAGGTGTCGGCAGGGTTTGGCTCCACCGGGCTCGGAGATGCAGCCAGAGAGAGTTAACATTTACAACCCCCGTCACACTCCACAAAACACTGTGTCATTCAAGCACAGCCCGTGTGGCAGCTCTGGCATTAACGGAGACATTGACATCTTCCGGCAGAGTGTTCATCTAATACTAATGCTAAGCAACCAGAGCAAGTAGCCGCCACATGGAGCCATCGAACCCTGCCTCAAACAAGGGTGTCTGGCAACCAAAGGAAAATCATATTGGGGGGTTTTTACCATTCATCGCTCGGCTCTGATAGAATTCACAACAATTACTATGATACCGCCGCTGCATGGTGTCATCCCTGTTTGTTTTTTTTGTACTTTTAAGAAACTTTCACCCATATATTCCCTGCCACCATCCATTCAGAGAGTATGACTATTTCACAAGTGCTGAAAGTCGAGTAAGATCCTGACATCTTGCAGGAAGCATCACCGCTGTATGCTGGCACGAATGTTCAGCCCAGGGCCTCCAACAAAGAATGTTTACATATTTCTACTGCAGTGTTATCCTCAAACATTTTTTTCTTCCAGATTTATAAAAACTACACAACC
>OMOV01088147.1:7057-17920 GCA_900312565.1 Beryx splendens | reverse complement strand
GGATGGGGGGGGGGATCTGTCGGTCGGCCTGGTTTGCGAAAACAACAGTGGCGTTGATAAAAACGTGAACCACCTTTTCCCCCTGATGCGAGTTTGCTGCCCGCCTCAACGCTGCCACGTCAACGGCTGTGGTTCCAGGATACTGTTGCTGCCGCATTTTCGGTCATCCTTCAGTGAGTTTAAAAAAAAAAAGTGTGTTTGTTGCTGTCAACAGCAGAGGGGACGGAGAGCGGGCTTTCAGTTAGGAATACAGATACAGCAAGCCGACCTGTGGCAGTTTGGTGCCCCCTTGTGGCCACAGTTGTCAAAGTAATCGCTCTGTTGAGCTTTTGACTGGTAAACTACACATAGAAACACATAAACACATTCTGACACACGCACACAGACACACACACTCTCATACACACACAGAGACCCACGCTCACACCAACACAAACACACACACACACACACCAAGAATCGTCGAAAGTCATCATAACATGACAAATGAACATATCAACTCCTCACCTCTCTGGAACAAGCCATGCCACGATCCTCCATATTAGTGTTTCTGATAAAGATCTTATGAGGTGGTGAGAGGCAGCGGAAATAAAGACTCGGCCCCATCAATCAGTCCATCAGCCGCTATGAAATATGTATTTGTCTTAATATGGAGCTTTGATTCCATCAAACCCATTTCACGGGCCATTTCCCTGTGCAAACACCTCGGGGAGACGGAGAGAGAGAGTGTGTGGGTGAGGCTCGCTCAGAGGAAGAAACACACCTCTGAGGATGGAGGTGTGTGTGTATTATAAGATTTAATTGAATAGTTCTGCATCAGTGCCAAGAAGTTAGTTAGTGTGTTTGCAGAGGAGGTCTGCGTTCTTTCTGACTGAGGGCTCGGTTGTTTTGTTTTCCAGAGCAAGCCGACACTTGGCCGGAGCCAAAGTCCCTCTCAGGTTTCCGACACAGAGAGACAGTGAGGGAGAAACACAGAGAGGTAGTAGGTAGGTACATCAAGGCGGATTGGAAAACGTTCGTACGCCTCCGGGCCTCGTCTTAAAAGTGCCAAAGCCACACAATCACAACAGCTCAAATGGATCTACGGGCTTTTTCTGGAGGCAACTCATTCATGAGAGCTCAACTCAGCAATGTGCGAAAGGGGGTATTCGCGGGGATGTGCTCTGCTTACGCAAGAAAGAAAATGCGGCCTGGAAAAAAAAAAAAGCTTTCAATATGAGAAGGGGATCATTAAAGGTAAATGTTAAGCCTGTTGAAATGAAAGGCTCCATGGATTGTAAAGGAATTAAAGAGGCCTAATTGTGATTAAAGGCCTAACACAAACGAATCTCAGACATTTTGATACATAGAACTGCTCATTTAGTTTAATAACTTTGATATTTAAACTTAATGACTTTGAGACTTTGATACCTGATGGTTCCCCGAGCCTAATAAAAAGGCTATGGGCCTGTTTACCTGTACATATGAGCATTTTTTACTTTTATTTATCCAGTAAATGTTTGCTCAGCACATTCATACAGTTACAGTTCATACACACATTCACACCTGGCAGCTGCCCGGTACGACACCAGTCCTCTACTGTTGTCCGCTCCGCAGCAACACTGGAGCGGTTGGTGAGTGAGCGTGCTCTCCTCATTGACTTCCCTCAACCACATTTTTCCAGACAGCCTGCTACCACCCGCTCCAACAACTGTCTGGTGAGTGTCTTCACCACAGATCCATCAACACACAGAGTTTCCAATTGCTTTTTAAAGCAACATCCAAGGCTGATAAGTTCGCCTGAGTAACCGCAGCCATACACTGACACCTAGTGTCCTCTTCTGGTTACTGCAAATGTAAGATGGCAGTCGACACAGTGAGGACAGGAACTTACTGTAGGTCCACTGGAAACAACACAGCCATTGTCTGTATCACAGTGCAGCTGAAAAAGGGATAATAATCATCCTGCACATCTGATCAGCAGCCTCATCAACTAATCTAAGAGAAGAGCATGACACTGCTAAGATACAGACATGCCACACAGTGAAAAGGGTGATGGCTCGGGATACCGAAGTTGATCATGATGGGAGATAGTGATGACGATGATGTAATTATCTGCTCGGCGTGTGTGTGTGTGTGTGTGTTTATATGTGTGTGTGCGTGTGACTGCAACCCGCTATCTTACCAAGTCTGTTGGTGCATTGCGAGGGCTATTTGGTCTAGCGAGGTAGATAAGGGGCCGATAGTGAGGCCGGTGTGTGTGTCGGCTATCTGCCCGCTAGCTGCCGACTTACAGGGTCACTCGGCTGCGCTCCGCGGGGACAAGTGGAGGAGCAGAAGAGGAGGAGATAAAGAGAGGAGAGGAGAGGAAGGGTGGAGATGAGGGAGTGGAATAGGGAGGTGAAACGACAAGGGAACAAAAGAGGAGGAGGTGGAGTGGACAGGGGGACAGGGAGAAGGGTCAGCGGGGGAGATAGAGCAGAGAGACGTGCTGCTCTCTCCACACCCTCACACACTTATCAAGATTTTCACATGGCAGCTGCAGGCCTCGCTGAGCTGTGTGTGTGTGTGTGTGTTCATGTATGCACATGCATGTGCACAGTATGTGTGCGTGTGAACAAGATACTGCTGAGCTCAGGGTGTGTGTACACTCCATATGTGTGTATGTAGTATGTGTGTGTGTAGTTCAGTGTTTGTGTGTGTGAACTTTCCCCACTCCCATCTCATGTGGGGGGCTCCAGGTTTCGGTGGGTGGGACAAAACACCCACAATGCCGATTGTTTTCACAGCACACACACAGAGGATCAGGCCGGCATGGCAAACTGGCACCAGATATTATCGTGTGCGCCGCTGTCGTTTTTGGTTTCATTCTTATTTCCTTTTTACAAAGAAGAAGAATGCCTAATCCCCCCATGTCAACCTGGCTGGGGTGACTGCCAGAGACAAAAATAAACACAGGAATCTAACTTGTCAAATAGCAGTTACGGCGCCGACAGACTCTTTGAAATGCGCGCTTGTGAAAAGTCATAACTGTCACGGGTCGTCTTATAATAAAAACTTAAGGGGATTTCGGGTGACTTTGATGGATATAAAGGGCTATGGCTGCACACAGCGTGTAACTAATGAGTATCTCAAAGACAAACAACATTTTGACAGAGTAAGTACTGACGTGAATTTAACCAATCTAATCCCGGAGATCAAGCACAATTTGGCCTGGTACAAATCTGACTGACCTCCACTAAATGCAGCTGAGTAGTTTGGCCGGGTCCTAAACCAACAGAGAGGCGAAGAGAAATAAGACGGCAATTCACAGTTCACTCTCTTACACACTGGTTCACAAATTGCTGCATCGACTTACACCCAGTTTCACAGTACACACTGACATTACAGGACTCCAGCACAAAGTGCAAAGTGACAGTGCAAGACATCAATCTGTATACATTCAACGTTCAATAGCCGCCTGCCTTCTTGCCATCGTGTAAGTTGAACCACACGGCCTACAGTACAGTTGCAGCTATAAAAGGGAAACATGAGAGTAACCAATAGTTGATAGTTGGTCCTGTCTGTGCACCATGAGGAAGTATAACTGAGTAGAAGGCAAGGCGTGAAATCAAAGAGCTTTCCAGAAACATTTACCATAGTCAGTGAATTCCGTCACTCATTGGACAGACCAGTGCCAATTAGTGCTGCGCGATAATCCAATATTATCGTTTAATCGTCTTTCAGGGGAATCGTATCGTGATGATATGGTGATTTGGGGATATCGTGACGCACAATTCTGCAGTCGAAATTGATGATAAGAAGCAAATTTTATTTTAAAATTCTGACAAAATGAGGAGTGAAACATTTTAAGGAATATTATTTGAAAATTTCAGATTTGTTTGATATCACACCTCATGGTTCAATGGGATGAACATTAACTTGATTATTTAACATGTGATTTTGTATATGGATATGAAAATCTTGTGATTATTGTTATATGGATTTCAAACTTATCGCCCAGTCCTAGTCTCAATTTCGTTCAATTTCCATGGTGTGAAATTAGCACCAGTTGCAAGTCAAATGCGAGTAAAGTTTAGCCATGGCTAGTTAGATTACCGCTCTATTGTCTGATTTTGCCGGATTACTATTTCCGTTCACCTCTGTGGACACTGGATGAAAAAGTGTCACCCACGGTGAAGTGGCCTATGCCTTCAACAGAAACTGGATCATGGGAAAGATAGAAGTAGTCGACCAGAGCATTTTATTTCAAGGCCGTTGCAATCGCCGTAACACACCCACAGTCTGATCACACGGCATTACGCCCGCCAACACAGCGACAGCTGTGAGCACCTGTTTGTCCCACACTGGCACCCATTACAGACACAAGCACATGCCACACAGAGGGGTACAAATGTAACGGGCGCTGAGGGGAACACTGCCAGGCTGTGGCAGCTGCTTCAAACAGCCCTCTGAATCAGGCTATCACATACAGAGCCTTTTGAGAAGGGAAGCGTCCGTGTCAGCCGCTGTCTCTGGCAGATGGAGACACGCGAGGCCAGGTTTGGGCTTTGGATGGTGATTTGGTGGTGGTCTGGGTTCATTCTGTGCCATGGCTGCATGTCTTATTTTTCAAGAGACAGAGAGGAGGGTTGGTTGGACTAAAGGGGGAATATTAGTCTAACGTGACCATGTTATCTTTCACAGATGGCAGAGTGAAAAATAATGGATGTGAACCCGACTGCTCTGGCTTCCTCTTTAAGCCACGGTGTTATCGCCACAGTGCCATCGGCAACAAGACCCAAATTCACATCCGTGTGTCGGCAGTGAAACGCTTCACTCCTCTGTAACTGTACGCCATCAAACTTCTTGCATTTTTGCGAAAAATGAACTTAAACTATGAATTTTCACACAACTCCCATAATCTTCTTGTATTCAAAATAAACTATACAGGAAATGGGTATACAGCGTCTGTAGCTAATTTGTCTTAGTGATTCTATATTGACTGGCGAGATCAGGTTGAGCTGCAGAACAGCACCCTTGGTACGAAGTGTCTTGCTCAAAGACATGTCAGGTGGATGCTTGCTGTCAAGGGTGCTGGATTTTCTTTCTTTAATTTCAACTAGTCCATACCCAGGGATGCGCGTGCCACAACTACGTGCAGACTTCCGGGGATGCGCGCGCCACAACTCCACACAGACTTGCCAAAAATGCTCATAAACAGCGTAAATTTGGGGAAATGGAGATATCAGCTTTGTCAGTCCCTGCCTATGCCGATGCTCAACGCCCATGTGCAGTTTCAGACTGATTGGCCAACCCATTGAGGAGCAAAATGGATGCAGACAGAAGGACAGAGTTTTCCTCATTTTACAGTAGCATATAGATATAGGCCTAGTCGAATTCCCTCCGCCACTGAACCAATGTTTTCTCTACATTCATTCAGCAGTGCGGAGCCACCACCACTGTTAAAGATGTAACACTGGGAAAACATTGAGCCATCTGTAAAATGCATGTAATACTAATAATGAGACTAATATCATGCTTTACTGACCCCTGTGGGCAAATTCTCTTTTTGCTGCCGAACTCCACAGGGAGGGCACTACACTAAAACCAAAACTGAGACCAAAATGGGGAAAGACGCCCCTATGTCTAATTTGGGACAGTCAGTGTTTTCTAGTTGTAGACAGCCGACCAGGTGAGCCTATATAAAGTGAGGCCATAGTCAGGAGCCAGCCAGATGTAACATCATCTCCTGTGCTTTTGTCCCAAGTCATGTAATGAGCCTGTAATGAGACTATGAAATATTAATGAGCACGCTCACCTAACACTGGGCCTCTATAGGGGTCCTCTCAACCCAAAACAAGATAGGAGAGAGACAAACACTTTACGCCTCCCTGGCTGAAAAACCACAGAAGACCAAGAGACGACTTTGGAAACAACAGATCAAAATGTTCATGTGCAAACAGATTTTCTGAGGCATGAAGTGAATGAACTGCATGTCCAGGCTAATCAGAATCAGAAGCACAAGTTAATGTCACTGGGTCAGTGAAGCTCTACTGGAAGTCTCCCAGTTAGTTAAACGATGAGTCAAGCTATGCCTCCCAACTACTGGGAAACTGATAGCCCATTATTACTCCAATGAATTTGATTCTGTTCTTGTGTTTCTGAAAGGTATTTCCACATTAACAGTTGGGAAAGTTATGAAGTTACAGTATGAAGTGATATATTTAATTCGACCCAAAACGACACACATACACTTACATACACACACACACAGGGAGAAAGAGAGATAATGTATTTTACTCATCCATGTGTTAACTTACCTTGTTTGGAAAGTTGTTGCTCTCCCTTGTTGCAGCAAGTTGGCACCAGATGAGATTTGTCAGGCTGCTGAGCTAACGTTACGGTAGTTATCTAGCTCACTAAACGCATGGCTTTCTAAACAAGTGTATTTAGCAAAACTCTTCTGACAAGGGTAATTGCTGTGAATGCCCTTAGTCGTTCTTTCGTCGCAGTAGCATTATGTGAACACATGCCAGCCTTCCTCTTCTGTCTGTCTCGCTAGCAAGCGCGCTAAGCTAACCACCAAACAGTCCTGTC
The DNA here is from genome assembly GCA_900312565.1 of Beryx splendens. NCBI lineage: Eukaryota > Metazoa > Chordata > Actinopteri > Beryciformes > Berycidae > Beryx > Beryx splendens. The sequence goes on along the minus strand of OMOV01088147.1, from coordinate 11,362 downwards.
GATGCTACCGCTAGCTCTACCGCTCTGCTGTGGGATACGGGTTGCTAAGCAACTACAAGCGTCTCTGAAGCTTTAAACTGGCTATGCTAGCCGGTAGCTAACTAGCTTCAGTTCATTACATTCTGCAGGAAGCCTGTTTATACATAAGAAAGTTAACCCGTGTGCGTTAAAACAACGTTTTTCTTTCACAATTTACCATCGTGTTTAACCCACAAACACTTCGTTCGTTACGTCGAAGGACTACAATAACCATCGAAACTACAACTACCTGGATTCCATGTCTGCCGTTAAGCCGGGACAAGTGTCGTGATAATATTAGCCAGTACAAATAGGGGTGACCTCCCAGCTGCATGAGAAGCGGGAGAGCAGTCCAAGCTACCGTGCGAACATGGTGAGTAGAGCTCGCTAACACATCGGAAAGATCTTCGTTCCCCCCCCCTTTATCAGTAATTATTTTTAATGCAGATAACACTACAGATATTCCAATAGAATAATCGATGGGTTTCTGCCGTTACGTCCAAGTTCCACATAGTCAGGCTCGTGGCATTTCATGTAAACCCGGTTGGACTTGTCAAGCTCCACAATTAACTTATCTTAAACCAGCCGAGCCGGTCTGAAGCATGTGTTGGCATGCACTGGTTTTTAGAAAGAGTTTGATGTATGTAACCTAACACGTTTGACTTCGACTAGCGCCTATGATTAAAATTGGTGCCCATGTTAAAGTAGTAGCAGACTAACGTTAGCTTCGGTGCAACAGGTTCTGCAAATGTCCTGAGGCATGCCTTCTTCCAGGGAGGGTTTGATATGCTGTTCTCCTTTTTGAACGACTGATAAGACCATCGTTCTTAATATTCACATAAACTTGACTCCTCATGACACATTCACGAAACGCTTTTTGTACTTTATTTTTATTTGTTTTGGGAGTGAAGGAATTGAATGAATGGTACAGATGGCAGTGAAGCTGATAAATATACCCTGCTGTGTTATGTAATGGTGTAGCCCTCATGGTACTCACAGTGTGTGCTATTTATGAACTGGCTATCGCTGACCCCCCCCTGCTTTAGTAAATCCTGTAGACAAGAACGGACGCACACTGTATGTGTTGGACAGTTGAACTGTCACTTTCATACTTGTCCTTTTTATAGTGAAATCAATGCTAATAATACTAACAGCAGCGTTCTTTGTCTTGTATCTTGCAGTCTGAGCCTATTAGAGTTCTGGTGACCGGCGCTGCTGGGCAGATTGCCTATTCCCTGCTGTTCAGCATTGCCAAGGGAGATGTCTTTGGCAAAGATCAGGTAAAGAAGGGCTTTGTCTAGCTTGCGTAACACACTATCCCTTATCTCATTAGCCAGTGTAAGGGCAGCGTCACACATTGGACACTGACGTTCCCCATAAGACGGCCGTGACTGTCCCAGGTTTTCCTGGTCATATCTGGGGTGACATTGAGCAGACGTGGGTCCTGCGGAGGACGATCAATTTGCACAGGTTCATTCACGCACCCGAGCCTGGATTGCCCTTGAAATGGATCTTGTGCCAAGAGTCTTAGGCCAACTTTAAAACCACATGATCCATTTGGCCTGTGCCACAGTCAGTGAGCCACATGGCTTAGGCTGCCACACTGTTCTGTCACATGGTCTATTCTTGTTTATTTATATCGCCCTTTATCACAGTCAAGTCTCAAAGGGCTTCACATACATCATATACCATGCTACATCATATATACTGTACATACTACATATACACATCATATATTATGTCATATACATACTTCATATCCACCTCTGTCCTCCATTGACATGCCAGTCTACATGGTATTATGTGTCATTATGATTTCTGTGCTTTAAGTTCAGTTCAGCATGTTTTGACTCTCATCCATCTTATGCCATTCACCCCACTGCCTCCCTCCCTCCCTTCCTCCCTCTGTCAGCCAATCACCCTGCTCCTTTTGGACATTTCGCCCATGTTGCCAGTCCTCGACGGTGTCGTCATGGAGCTGCAGGACTGTGCCCTCCCACTTCTGAGAGGTAACCATGGCGATTCCACTGCCGCAGCTAAACGTGTATGGGACATGGGGGGTCTAAGCATGTGCCTGCACAGCCACACCCTACCCCCACCCCCAATCGTCATCATCACACCAGCATGTACCGCATGAGCTAAAAGGTTCTGGGTAGTCTTTGTTCTGAATTATTTGCTATTAGGCAACAGTAAAGTCCCAAGGAAAAACGGATGTAGAAGCCGATTATACCATGTACCATTTGGTGGACATTTTTATCCTTATCATTATTTGCATATCTGGGCCCAGTGGAAATTTAATCCCTCTTGGCCAAACCATTGACTCTGGTAACTCTGGCAGTGTTGCTGCAATGCTCTACTCATTGAATTATACACAACAGCAGGTCCTGTGAGCGTGATACAGGTCTTGGAATTGGAATGGCTTTGTTTGTGAACAGATACACTCCACACTTTGTCGGCCATTTAAGTTACTTGATCCCAGAGCAAAACATCAAATTCCGAGCACACGCTTTGAACGGAAGGAGGCCGGTTCCTGATTTCCAATAGGTTTTCCAGTCTTTGTCTCGTTACAGTAACCACTGTCACAGCTTTAGTCGTGAGGCGCCATTATGTGCCATCTCCATTGTGACCTGGGATTTTTCCTCTGAAATGGTGCTGTCCTTTGCTTTGTTTGGGCGGGGGCTGTGAGAGGCCCCTGTATTAGCCAACAGTGCTGCAAAGACAATGTTGTATGCACGGAGGTGGGCTCAGCAATACAGTGCAATACTGGCCGCACATGGGATATACAGCTGAAAGATCCATTTCCGGAAGTTGCGTATGTGTTGGAATTAATGAAAACTCCCCTTGAAGCTCGGTGTTAAACCAGAACACAAAGAGAGTTTGGAATCGTGACAAAGAGGAGTTGTCAGTTACGGCATGTGGATGGACAAGACTAGCTGTGTGGCTCATGCAATTTGATTCGATAATTATAGGAGTGTCTGGACTAATTATGAACTTGCCAGTACAGAAGTGCTCATACTGAAACAACACATCGTCAGTACAATGAATCATAAAACCTTCACTAACTACTGGGTGTTTCTCTCATCTGGGAATCTGTCCTGAAAATGCGTGTGATGGGCTTGGATTTTGCACAGCAAGTGATCATCCATACAAACTTTTGTCTTTGTACTAAACTGAAAAATAGAAATGCGGAAGAACAAATATTTTTGAGCAAGTTTAGGGAAAAGGTCTGCAAATTCATCCCTCTACAGCCAAATGTTCACTGCTGAGAGACCCTGTGTAAAGTAGACATTATAAAAGGTAAAATGTGAAGGCACCATGGGCGTATTGTGTATTCAACCAGCAGCTCTGACTCCGCGCTGCTCTTTCCACAGAGGTCATCCCCACCGACAAGGAGGAGGTGGCCTTCAAAGACCTGGATGTGGCCATCCTGGTGGGCTCCATGCCCAGGAAGGAGGGCATGGAGAGGAAGGACCTGCTCAAGGCCAACGTGGCCATCTTCAAGGGCCAGGGAGCCGCCCTGGAGAAGTATGCCAAGAAGACTGTCAAGGTAATGGCACAGGATGTACTGTTTGTAGGTGGGTGTGTGTGTGTGTGCGGGTGTGCTTCTGCCAGAAAGTGGAGGAGCTGCATACGGACAAGGAGCCGCTTTATTGGAAGGAAGTGTGAGCTCTCGGTCTCTTTTACAATCTACTTTTTTAGACACTTTTCTGTAAAGGCAGATTGTATTTTAGCCCCAGTATGTCTGGGAAAACGTCCAAACTGCTGCAGTGAGCAGCAATATTCAGAAAAGCACATTCATTGAAATTCATAAGGTACTACTGTATGTGCTGACGACTGGATCACTGTGTGTGCAACTACACATGTGTTTTCCTACTTTGAACCCTAACCCATAATCACACTACTTCATATTGAAATTGGAAGAGCAGGATGGCTTCTAGGTGCTACAGCTAGAGTAGGTGTTGAAAACATTGCCATAAACTGAAATGAAAATAAAAACAAGACTTTGTGAAAAAACTAAAACTAACACAATAAAATCAAAATATGTGAAATGTTTTTAGTTTTCATCTTTTTGTTTACCTGCAGATTAAAAATTAAGAATTTTGAATTTGTCCCAACTTTGAGTTCAGGATTTATGATTTTATTGTTTGTATTACACAATACATGTAAACATTACACATTATCACATTTTACGTCTACTTGGACTTCTGCTGTGCTTCTACTGTACTATCATTATACCTTTTTTTTTTTTTTTTTTTTATTGACCCCCCTTACACAAAATAATAAACC
>OMOV01088137.1:0-10284 GCA_900312565.1 Beryx splendens | reverse complement strand
AGACTGATCAGTCCCTTATCATCTGTTACCCCTCTCTCTCTTCATCAGACACAACCGTCCTTTTTGTCACAAGCTTCCCCCCTCCCCACCCCGACAAAATATCAAAAACAAAATCAAATGTCTCAGGATAGAAAATGAATTGAACGAATTGTACACATTCACACACACATCTGGAATGAACATCGGCTCCTGGTGGGACAAAGCTGGCCACCAGCCAACTCCATGAAACAGTCATTTTGTTTAGTCTTAAATCACTCGTGCGGTTTGTGCCTTATTGCCTTATAATTGGCTGTGGAGAGCATAAGAAAGGAAATTGTTCACACACAGTTGTTCTCAGTATGTGACCTCCAAAAACCCCTTTATAAATCATCAAAATACAGGAAAAGTACGTCAGTCCCAACCACTCTTAGACTAAATTGGTACCTTTTCTCCTCTAACCCTTTCTCTCCATCTGTTCCATCTTTGTGTTTTTCTTTGCTTTTCATCGACCAGTCTTAAGTTGGTTATTTTACAAAAGTGTTCATAGAAAATAAATACAAATATTTCCAAGACTGTAATTTGATGTGACCCAAATATCACCTCTGTGTGTTGTCTAGAGTCCTCTGCCCCCCACAGTCCTCCATCCATCCTCAATCTCTTTTCATTTCCATGTTCACTCTCACTCCATTTTTATTGTCCTCCTCCCCTCACTTTTTTTTTAGCACTTCAGTAGCCTAGTCCAATGTTGCAATTGCTATAGTGATCATGGTGTAAATAAATAAATAAATACATAGAAATGAATAAATACATAAATATTTCCTCATTAAATAAATACATATTTTTCAGATAGTTTGCCTTGGCATGGTGAAACCCTAACCTCCCCCTGCTGGGTTCTGCAGTGTTGATACTTTGAACTCTGAAAACAGTCTCACAGATAAAAATTTTTTTTTTCTCATCTGTGATTTGAGAGAGAGCAAATCCTGCCTTGAGACAGACTGTATTTAAATGGCAATGTTGCTGCCTATAGTGGGCCAGCAGTCTCCTCCTGCAGGATTTACTCCCAAGGTTTTCTGCTTGTTAAGGGAATGGTGATTCTTTCCTGTTGCTCTTATCATAACCAGAGTTTTCATGCTGAAGTTTGAAAACTCAAGAACTCTCACAAAAACCGAACATGTGAACAGAAGTGTATTCTTTGAAATAGAAAGTTGAGTTCAAATTCTGACACTGGGATTTTTTTTTTTTCAGAGAGAGAAAGAGGTGGTTCTCTGTCCTTAAGGAGTACACAGTGCTGACTCTGATGATCTCAATCGAGCGCCAGAGGGTGAGAAGAGGAGGCAGAGGAGGAGAAGAGGAGGAGGAGAAGGATAGAGGGGAGATTAAAGGTCTCTGTAGACGAGCTGTGCTAGGACCCCTCCTCCTCAGGGTTTCCTGGAGCGTAGTAGCCTGCCAGCTGCCTGAAACGTGGTCCCCAGTCGCTGAGGTAGGAGAAATCCTGCTCGGATGTGGTGGACAGCGTGTGGATGGAGCTGAGCGAAAGCGCTGGTGAACTGGTGCCCTCAAAGGCGTACGTCTGGAAGGAGTCATAGGGCGGCACCGACAGGTCGGCGTCGGCCTGCTCCACCTTCTTACGGATGTAGCCTTTGAACAGGGAGAAGTCTGCTGCTGCCCCGCCTCCCTCCGCACCACCCACCCGGCTGGCCTGTATCCACTGGGGCAGTGAGCGGATCTCCGGGCCAGAGTCAGAGCTCTTGGCCTCGGGGAAGTCATAGAGGTTCCGCAGGGCGCTCATGTCATACGCCTGAGTGTCCTGCTCCCCTCCGCCCTCGTCGTTGTACTTGATGACATTGTCCCTCATGTCCTCCTCATCCTCCGCCATCCTCTGGCCCTTCCTGTGGCGTTTGAGGGTCAGTATCAGCAGAACGAGGACTGATGGAGAAACAAAGAGAGAGAGAGAGAGAGAGACGAATAAGGTCATTGCACACAGGTGTCAAACGTGGATACGTTGACGTAAAGGGTTTACAAAGAAAACCTTGATACTCTTGTTGGGGGGGGGGAAGAAGAAAAAAATCCAAGGCACTCTCCTCTGTATAAAGTTAAAAAGCCTTTATTATTCTTGGCTATTTTATGTTCAAATGTTAAAAAACGCGCCAGTGCATTGCGGCCCCACCCGGTCTTCTTCAGGGTGCAGACAACAATGAAACATACAAACATGATCAACACTCTTAAGTGCTTGTTGGGACCAACATGTTGCACATACATGAATGTACAGCATAGGACAAAGACCACTAGATGAATTCATCAAAGTTGTTGAATCAGATCAGCATGAGCAGTGGGACAGACAAGTTTCCAGCTAAGGGATTTCAAAAACTGTCATGAAGTGTTTTGAAATCCTTGACTTTAATGAGGTCTGGAGCTGCATCGTGGATATGGATTAAGAGCTGTCAGGCTGAAAGTTTAAAGAGCTGGCATGCAAGAGAGGGATTCCACTTCACCGTGCTAAAAGTAACGGAAATAATGAATATACCTACACCTGATTCGAAACTATGATAATTCAGATCCTTCCATAAAGACTCATTCAAGAGTTTGTTGGAATGTGCAAATTCCACTGATGCACAGACTGTCTGAACATCTTACATTTCTGGAGGCTACAATCACATATTTTCCACAACAATGTTTCTAACTATCAAGCTAAGCTAAGTAAGTTTTGTAACTTTGATTCCACTTGTAAGGACAAAGACACATCAGGGAAAGATAATATATTATAAAGTTTTACATTTCAAATGCATGAGCATTGATTTTCCACAATCCTGATTGCCTTGCCCAGAAATATGATTCAAAAGGCTTAATGGAGTCCAATTTGTATATCAATACTTATTCAAGTCCTATGCAAGTAAAACTTTGAGGTTACATCACTACTGAACACCATGCAACCACCTACAATGGAGGAAGAAATGGCCAGGAAAATTAAGTCTGGATTAAAAAGGAAAAACAATTGAGTTGGATCACGTAATAGACTAATGAGGCGAGAGGAAAACAAAGGCTGTATGCATCTAGATAAATCAATGAGGCTTTAATCTCAGCTTAGTTATTTTAATTACTGCCTACATTTGTGATTAGACAAGTCTCACTTAGCTCAGACATCCACCCCCTGACTTCATCATTCCTCCTCAGGCTGCTCCCATTCCCTCTGAAACTTCAACAAGATCTGTCTGAGACTTGCAACCACATCAAATGTCACTTTCGGTGATGACAACAAAAACATATTACAGCCAATTATGACTGAATTATGTAAACTGAGGAAAATGAGAAAGATAATTCACAATTCTGTTTACTATAGTGTGAAGGATAAACACAATCAAGAATCATTTTGATCAACTATTGAATAAGCAAAGAAGAAAGTGGACTGGGATAGATGTACAAAACATACATTATTTAGTTAGTAAATTGTTGCTGTCATGTGAAAACCTCATAAATCCAATTTCAGGGGTTTTCATGTTTAACTTAAACTGAAAAAAGCTGCTCTGTGGGTCAATTATTGTCAATTTTAAGATAGAGCAAAACTTTATTTTAACATTTACAACCACAGTTTTGGAGCAGTTGGGGATTCCCTGCTCAAGAATCAAACCAGTGCACTTCGAGCTGCAAACACACTTCTCTAGCCATTATACCCCATGGTACTGTGTCATGACTGTTTGAATGCTTTATGCTCTTTTGAATTATGTGATCACAGCCAGCATGGGGAAATTTCACATCTTCACTACTCCATGATGAGTAATTGTTCATGGTTCATTGTTCAGAGGCAGAGTGGTTATTCTGCCTCATCCAATTTGCAGTATCAGCTGAACTGGTACTAAGTAATAGGTGTGGTATGGTACGGTATGCTATGTGGTACGGTACATGTGCACACACTCTTTTCTACAAAAATACATGTGGAGGATTATTGATTTGTGGATCTGTCTGATTAGAAATGACACTGTCCTCAGATGAAGAGATGGACAGATGAGTAAATTTGCACTGAGTTGCTGAAGTGAAGTTAAAGTGTTTCAAAGTCGATCTGCTTCCTGGCCACAGAATGTAATTACTCCTATTTAACTGGGGAGAGGTCCAGCCTGGATATACGCACATCCTTCATTTTTACTGAGAATCCCCACTTCTGTCTTTCTCTTTTCAGCAGGGACAATGAGCAAATACAACAAAGGGATGTCAGTGAAGGGACATTTAGATAGATCATTAACCAGTAGGCACCATGCATCTTCTGGAACAGATAGCCTGTTGCCTAAAACAAATGCCTACAAGCCCACAATACTAAAAAGACCATTTATTATCATGGGGACTGTGCTGTCTAGGATGGCACAGAATGTTTGATGTTCTAAACCCACATGAGTACACCTGTACATTGTGAAAATGAAATATGGCCAGATCTTTTAACACTTAAACTAGATGGATGATAGTAGTTTATGTGCTGTGTACAGGAAATTCACATATTTTAAAGCAGTAGTATGCTTGGCATGAAACAAAGCTTCTTCCAAAGTGACCTTGGATGTCAGGGTGTGACTCGAAAACACGTTTCACCTTCGCTTTTCCTCTCTTATCCTTTCTTTTCCTATTTGTGCGCAAAGCACAAAGAGCAATAGTTACAAGCATATTAATCTTTACAAATGACAGGTCCCGGTAATTGTCTTCATTTGGTGTAAAAGGCCTGAAATGTACCTTGCGGAGAGGAAATGCTCTGTGCGTTGCTTGCCTGAAGAGCTGTGCTTGAGCAGAGAGAGAGCCTTGCTGATCTTCTATGGGGCTTTTATGCAATTTCTCCCACTGATAATGTCCAATCTCTCCTCTTACATTGTTTGGTGGGCTCCATTGGGAAACCAGCATCCATAGTCATTGTGTTTATTCTTCTCCTCCATGAATGGGGCGAGTTAATTGCTACGGGGTTGAGGAAACAGTCATGGCTTGTGGTAAACTCCAGCGCACACCTCCATGCATGCAAAGCAAGCACTAAGACAATTACTCTCAATTCACACTAATGAGGGGAGTAATGGGAGGTGGAAACCTTGATGTTGTGAACACTTTCATGCATACAGATCAGCTGCTTCTTGTACAAATAGTATGTTGTTTACAATTTATGATGTAGAACAGTAATCTAATCGTAGGTGGAGTAAAGTCTCTTTGTTTATGGTTGGCATTTCATTAGGATTTTAGAATGTTGTTTTGTTTTTGTTTTCTTGCTTTTAGTCTTGGAAAGTTTGTTATAAGTAATTTAATGCCATCTTGTAACCTTTTAGTTTGACTTAAAGACCATCAGTTAACTTCACTTCTGACAAATGCTCCCTCACTGATACCATGCTAGTGTCACTACCTGTTATGCATATAAACACTTGAACTGTAAGCCATGGAAACCCCACTGAGCTTGGCAAGAGGCACACCCTGCAGCACCACATACAGAATCCACCTTTGTAGCAACCATATGTACCTGTGTATAGATACATCCTACACATACAAAGCTGGTCCCCATGTGTACAGATGTTTCGATAAGCGTTCCTGACAAGACGGTTAATTTACCCTTGGGCTGCGCTGGTTGCCCCAGCCCAGGAGTTCATCACAGCAGATGGGAGGTAATTGGAACGGATGCGTGCAGATGCTGTGATGCAGTGGAATGGATTCATCACACCAGGCCTATAAATGAACTGATGGAGGGACTGTTTGTTTGTAGGGTAATTAGGCAGAAATTTGTTTTCATTTTTCTCATCATCCAACAATTGATGTAATAGGGGTGGTCCAGCCTCTGGAGAGAGAAAGAGCTGGCTGGCTGGTTTGCGAGTCGTTTGTCGTGTGTGTGTGTGCGTGCGTGCGTGTGTGTGTGTGTGGTGGTGGTGGTGGGGTGCTCCCTCATTACACACAATAAATTTATTGTATGGAGAGAGAATCGATTGCTTTGCAATTATTGGGTGAGAAGTGCTTTTTACGCATGCGTGTAGATGTGTGCCTATGTTGCACGAGCAGACAAACCACAAACATATACAGTATGTGTGCATAAGTAAAGATGCAACAGGGAAGCATCGGGCAACGTGCAGTTGACAGTGTTGCCGCCACATGCCTCACTCCGGTCTGTTTCCTCTATTAACACCACAAGAAAGCTGTTAACACTCTGCTCGTCCCCCTGGTCCCAGCCCCTGCAGCCCAGAGATATTACTGTCCACATGATGACTGGCAGAACCCGGGTGCTCCTACTTAGCCTGTCCTTCAATGCTTTGACGAGGTGCTTTCCGTCCATTTTCTACCAATCAATATCAATCACTCAAACCTGTATTGACTTCTTAGCACCAATTAGTGGCACTGACATCATTGGAATCAAAATGGTTCAAACATCATACCACAATAGGTGACATAAGGGACTGTTTAACATAGGCATTCTATTCTTAATATTGTGCAGTCTGCTTTCCGTCAAATCACCAAGACTGCAATGAGAAAATCACACTACAGGCATTTCTACCATGCAATACATTCTGTTTGTACACAGCATCTTGCTGCAAAGTTTAAAGGCCAGAGAAATGTTTTCAACTCAGGTTTTGCGCGGATATGTCATCTTGCCCAGAACAGCAAAACCACAATACTCTGTGAACACAGTTTTTTTTATAGCCAGCGGTTGCCTTCCTCAGATTTGTACATAGCATTTTTTTTTGAGGCTTTTAAAGTCAAGATGAATAAATGATGCTCTGCATTTGGAGTTCACCCCAGTATATGTTTTGGTTAATGGAGACACAGCTTTAACGACCCTCATTATAAAAGCTCTTAAAAGAAATAGATAGCAATGTTATTCAAAGTTAAAGCCGCCTGGTGTCAGATCATCCATCATTCACTGCCTGAACAATACCGAACCGTATGCGAGACGTGAGCGGGGGAGACAAAACATCATGACAGCATTGTCGTTTCTGTCTATCACTGAGGAGTGGGATGCTAAGACGTGCAGCGTGGGGAGAGCGAGAAGCCAACTCATAAAACTTTCAGAGATGACAATATCAACCCTCTTTGGTCTACTCTTCCTCTGGGATGGTGCGTGTGCATGCGTGTGTATGTTTGGGTGTGCATGTAAGTGAATGTGCATGCAAGGGTATGTGTGTGTGTTTAAGTATCAGAGAATGTCTGGAAAGCCTTGTCTATTTAAAGCCTGCTGCTCCAGAGGGATGCAAGTGCTGAGGCAGCTCTTTTCCCTGTTTGCCCCCCCCTTCCCCCCAAAAAACTTCTCTCCCATTCATTCCATCTCCTTCAGTGTTCCATGGAGCAAAGTGGCTTGATATCATTCATAAACCCAACCATCATCTGTACCTCTGCTTGAACAAAAGCTTTCTCCTCATAAAAGCAACAACAAAGTGTCCGGCAGGAAAGTCACTCACGACGGCAAGATGAAATATTGATCTCCTTTTTATGTCATTCGTCCTTGTTTTTCTGCCACTGCACATGTGATTTCAATCTTGAAATATAGATAACTTCCAAAAGTGGTCAGTCCATTAAAGGAAACATGCTTGGTTGCATGATTTGCTGAGCGGAAGAGATGGAGTCATGTGTTTCGATGCAGCTTACAGTCTACACGTGCTGCAGTATATTGCCTTGGCTTTTCAGTCCCCTGCTGAATGTGATGCTCTTGATGCTGCTGTTGCAGTGATTGAACACTTGGCAATGACCCTAAAAAAAGGCAAATGACTCATCTATTTGTCCGTCTGTCCATCCATCCATACACTTACCTATGAGGATGAGCATGCAGACCAGTAGTGCTATAAGTGCCCCGGGGCTGAGAGCAGCACTCATCACATAGGCTGTAGCGTTGCAGGATTGGATGGCTCCCTCTGTGAAAAGAAAAACAAGCATTCACTGTAGAGATTCAGCAACAGTTCTGGATTGATTCCACGGTCAAGGATTAAGCATGGCTCTGTTTATTTTTAACATGTGTATATGATATTTTTTCCCCAGCTGAAATCTCTGTTGAGGGGACCATTTGTCTGCAAAATCTTGCGATAAAAAAAATAAGCTGATAAGGAATGCTGACAAACAATGGCATGCAGACGCCCTTTATACTGCTACTGCTGCTGCTTCTGATGTTGAAGACAATGATGATAACTGTGATAATAATGATGTTAGCAATGACATAGCTCTTTGCTCTCACCTGTGTCGCAGCCACAGACGTGGATGGTCAGGGTGCCTGTGGAGCTGAGGGAGGGAGGCCCACTGTCAACGACCAGGATAGGCAGGAAGTAGACATTCTGCTCGTGGCGGTTAAAACCTGACCGCTGGGTCCGGATACCAGCTGTGTTGTCTGGGTGGGTAGGTGGGGAGGTGTGGGGATCAGAGAGAGAGAGAGACAGAGAATGAGAATGAGAGAGAATAAGAGATGAAGCAATGGAGGATTTTAAGAACGAAACCTCTTTCTCTCCTCACAGACATAGTTTCTATAAAACTGCATTACTGATGAAACGCAATCCAATGAGTGCTGGTTATTATCCTCCACTGTTCTCCTCATTTGAACTCAGAGTGTCGTGATGAAGTGTTGGCCATGTAGCCCTAGTTTAGCACTACCAGAATGTCAGGAGAAATCACGTTGTCAACAACTGGATACTTGACAAGGTGAGAAAATGCTTTCCATTTGATTAAAATATAATAATGAAAGTAAGTCTTCAAGTAATGATCAGTGCTCGAGTGACAAACAAGGAGCCAGGCAGAAAAATACCATCCTCAGTATAGTCTGAATAAATCATCTACCATAATGCACAATTCAAGGACTCTGGAACAAGGGTGTCAGAATTGTCAAGTTAAACTTGGGGTTGAATAAATCCAACAGCAAAGTGAATTGCCTGCACGGCATTAACATTCATCATGTTTTTTTAGGCAAATAAAACCAGGGGAGAAAATGAGTGAGAGAGCCACTGTTTGAAATTAAACTCTACCGGTGTGTGTATGCGCTGTCTATGGGAGACAGAGACAAATGTAACACAGCATACGGGAGGAGCCTTTGACAAATATAGTCAGAGTAGCATAGACTTACATGTAGGATACCAAGCAATCCATCTCCCAGAACATATATCACCGTCATCCATGTCGCCCTAGTGCTTCTCTGGCACATGTAGCACAATCTTCGTATTACCATTTATGTACGGGAACGTTACGCCCCTGAGTTTGTCCTTTTGACTTTTACACAGTATCCACTTCCATGCCTGTCTGCTCCAGAAAGATATTTCCTCCAAGTCATATGGATGAATACAGATTAAGACAGTTTGGTGTAATTTTTTTTGAGCAGATACCACTGAAATGCCCCCATACACAAAATTTTCTAAGAACAACCTCAAGATCCCATGATGAATTAAGCACAATCAGTAGTGTGACTGATGTAGCCTATGTCTTAACACTCTAAATAAACCAAATGGTGTAGTTCAAGTAATATGCTTTAAAGGTAAAAATAAAATAAAAAGATCAAGAGGTCCTGTTTACACAGAGAAAAATCAGTTTTTACATATGCTTGGAATCAGACTAATTATGAAGTATTTCAGTTAAATTTTTTAAATAAAGTTTTTTAAATTTCACATGACTCACTATTGGCTGACAAGACTCACCCACACTTCCTTTTTAAGGATGAAGTGTGATGTTCTCAAGGCAATTCAATGACAATTTGTCATGTAAAAGCAAAGTTTCTCAGTAAAGGTGAGGTTTGCTTTACAGACTTACAGCAATAAATTTAAAGAGTTTAGCAACATGCCGAAAAATGTCTTGTGTGTCAGGCTTGGAGAGAGAATGCAATGTGAGGCCGTGATGGAGAAAATAAATGACAGATTGAAAGTGACAGTTTGACAAATGTGTCCATGAAAAGAGACAGTAGAGTGGAAAAAAGTGGGGTGGGAGGATAAAAGGTCTGTGTGGGGTTCTGTTTGTCTATCGACGAAATATATACCACTGGGTCTGCAGTAGTGAGTGTGTGTGCATGCGCATGTGTGTGTGTTTGCGCGTGTGTTTGTCTGTGCATGTGGATGCAGAGCATGTGCATGTAATGTATGTACGTGAGTATTTGTAATTTTCTTAAACACACACACCCATCCTCCCACCCGCCTATCTGCGGACACACACACACACACACACACACCCATACCCACACCCACACCCACACATGCACACACACGCACACACGCACACACGCACACACACACACAAATACATACACACACACACACACACACACACACACACACACACACACACACACACACACACACACACACACACACACACACGAAGAACTTCTTAAAAGAGAAGGAGAGAACA
>OMOV01088133.1:0-13022 GCA_900312565.1 Beryx splendens | reverse complement strand
CCTTCTTTTAAATACTGAGCAAAAAACATTAGGGATTATTTCCCCCCCCCCCAAAAAAAGGGATAAACCTTCCCTTTCAGGAGTTTACTGGCAGAGAAAGCACCCGGGCATATCTACTAGCAGGAGGGATTTAACTGTATTTATTCCCCGCACAGCATCAGAGTGTGTGTGTGTGTGTGTGTGTGTGTGTGTGTGTGTGAGAGCATGTGTGTACGAGTGTTTGCAGTTGAAGTATATCAACACTCAGGACAGCGTGAATTGTGTATCTATAAGTGGCAGCAGGGATATTTTCAGTGTTTTTTCAGGAGTTTACTCGGCACTCTTATCCATTATTGTTGGGATCGAGCCCAATCAATCAATTTCTGGTGCGGGGATCACACCTGTGACCTTCTGAGGATGGGACGGTCACTGTAACGGCTTCATCCTACCATCTTATCACTGTGTTTTATTTCCATTGTGTGTCTCCCATGAGGACCACAATGGAAATAAATGGTTTAAATAACTTTTTTTTCTGTGGTCAAAACAGGATATTTTATTTTTTTTGTTAGTCACATATTTTTTGCTATTTTCCAAATCAAATCCATTTGTTTTAAAATCACTGCGTCACCCTGCCAGCCTGGGTTACAAGACTGCACAATATGAACCAGATATATAACAAAAAACATCAAATTGCAATCATGACAGTATTTTCTTTTTGACATTCTTTCGGTTCCAGCAGTTACAGGGAAAAACTCGATGATAATGGTGGAGAATTTGCTCAGTTTGCCTACAATGAAAGATTTTCCTCAACATGCAACTTTTGTGCTTCTAGGCCTGAGATTCTGCATCGTGCCAACACAACACATGCCTTATTGTGTTCTGCAAATTGCAGCACATTCTTGGAAAATTGCACTAAATTGTGAAAATTGCAATTCTGATCATTTTGCGTCTAACTGTGTAGCCCTATTAGCCACAAATGTCTCTCCCTGAATCCACATTCTCCCCTCTATCACCTCATCTTGCAGTTTCCCCGAAAGAGAAATCTTAAAAGAAAAAGAAAACGACTGTAAATCACTCTGCAATATTTGAGTATAAATAGGACCCGAATGGAAAACTCCGCCCCTTCATCTTTTCATTCTCACAGACAGTCTGGGCGACGGAGCGATTTTCTAAGCAGATGTCATTTGATGACTACATCTGTTCTTCACTTATTTATTTTTGATGCAACTTCATTGGTGGATCTGCTGCCTCTGAAATAACATCAAGAAGTGAGAGGCTCGAAATAAGTTTGTGCTAGTCAAAGAAATGAGCAAACAGCAAAACTGGTTACAGTAATCACAGTCTGAAATAGGGCAATACGCTCTTTTTCAGTTTGGCTCCCATGTTAACGGTCGTATCTGGAAGCGAAGCATCCCATTCCTCTTTATATAGTGATTCCCTGGTTTGTCTATAAAAGCCAGCGGGGCAAAGGCAGCAGAAGGCCACTGTCTCCTCTGGGAGGAGTTAGATAACCTACACCTTATGCGCCATAATGATTATTACCCCTTTATGGGCAGAGAAAGCGCTTCCTAAAGACAGGTGCTTATCATTTACAAGCACATTACAAACATCCTCTGGAGGCGGGTTCAATGATCATTACTTAAGCCAGACAGGGAAGGCTGCACGAGAGGCGTGAGTTGCGGTGGATCGTGCCGCGTTTGACAGGCTGAGAGATTCTGAATCCTCCACGCAGCATGAAGGCTTGTATAACTTCCACCGCGGCCCTGCGTGTGGAGCGCCCGGGGGCCTCGGGCTGGAGAGTTTAACAGGCTATCACAGGGAGATAATGAGGCAGTAAGAGGCTGGGGTGGGGTGGGTTGGGGGGGGGATCTGATGAATGTGGTGCTATTAAAGGTGAACCCTCTACATGTGTACCTGAGAGGGGGAAAACATTTGTCATACTCACATGTGCACAAACAGAGTCAACTAGGGTTTGACCCGCATGGGCGTTTGAAAAACAATACCAATATCTTTAGACTGAAAATATTTTGTGATATTGTATATTTAAGATGTTTAAATTTGACCATTTTCATGCCAAAAACAATCCCCCCAAAATGACAAGTATTCAGTGTTTCCCCCAGAATGTTATTCTTGTCGGGGTGGAAAAGCCTCTGAAACAAATTTAGACCCTCATGGGACACTGAAACTCCCACCTGAAACCCAGGATACGACGACTACTGCAACCACGACTACTACTACACACTCACAAACACGTGAACATGCATATTTTCCAACACACGCGCACACACACACCTCGGGGGTAAACTCCAGGGTCCATGAACGTTGCCATGCTGAAGTTGGCCAAGACGAAGAGGAAGACCAGGCCATTGTAGAGAGGCACAGCGGGGGAGATCGCCTTGGTCAACCAGGGGCACCTGGAGAGACAGAGAGAGAAATTAGGATTCTTCAATTCCAATGTGCAATGCAAGGTTTCAGAGATACGAGGTACACACATTCAAATGGCAACATACACACGCACCCACACATCAGATTTTCAGCTTGCTAATCCCCTCTAAAATGGGAAAAGACTGCCTTTGCAAAAAAGAGCCCACATAGTCGAAACTGAAAACATGTGCCTTCAGATTTTGAAACAATCACAATATTTGCATCTCAGTTTGCTATGCATGGAGACAGGACAGAATACACCACCACCCCCCACCCCCCACCCCTCCCACACACACACACACACACACACCACAGCCACCCTTCCCCAGGCTCAGATAGGTCCGCCGATGAGAGCAGTGACTCATGAGGCCAGGGCTATAGTTGGGCCAGCAACACTGAGCTACATTACAATGTAGGCTTGCCAAGGCATTTCCTGGAATATGCGTGAGAATTACAGGAAGAAACAAACCTGACCCAACAGACCAGCAGACCGACCGACAGACTGACGGTCCACTCATATTCAAGTGCGCCGTTTTAAACACAGGTCTTATTTGAACGGGTGACTCATTTCAAGTCGTACAACATAAACCACTCCATCTGGTGGGACTCGCTTGCCGCAGGGTGTGAGTAATGCAATTTAGCACTGACCATGATAGTCCAAGCTCACTCATGTTCAAGTGCACTGTTTCAAACACAGGCCTCTCATTCTGTACTTCACAGTATCAGCTCTATATCTGGGTCACAACGAAGTCACTGGCAACATGAGAGTAGATGCTGGATACAAATTGAATGCATTGAAGATATTTCTGGCAAATAGAAACAATAATATGAAATAATAACAAAGTAGCCAACTGGAACGGATGTTCCTATAGCACTGTATTTCTACTGTAAAATAATTTCACTGAAGAGTTACTCCTTAGCCTGAATGACCTGTTCTTGAAGCACCTGTAGCATTTTGTGTTTCTTAAAATTAACACCGCGCTTCCCATGAACCTTGCTGATTCCCGTCTCAGCGAGGATGCTGTTACTTCACCTCCTCCTCCTCCATGACGTTGGTTTTGAAGTAAAATGGTTGTTGTTTTGTGCCGTAAAGCAATCCAGCAGGTTTCCCACAAAACCTGAGCAGGTGGCTCACAATGTAAAATGCAGTGCAGAGGCCACCAATCTTCTCGTGATGGTCTCATTTGTTAACGGCAATTATAATGTCTCAAAATTAATGTGGTACTGGTTAATTTATGTTACACATAGCACCTTCAAACACTGGTTAGTAATACATTTCATAGCCATAAGCCCCATTCTGATGGGATTAGTTTCTCCAGGGTAGGTAGGATAACTGTAATTATTGCTTGACCTATTTGTTAATTTTAATCCCATCCAGAGTGACCATGTCGGTGAAATTCCCCCCCCCGATCCCAGTATGAATTTTTGCCCAAATTACCCTCTTCAGCGCAATTGCACAGGGTCTGATGACTCCAGTCTCGTCCAGAGGGACAAGACTGAAAGTGAAGATGCGCCAACATGGAGGCATTTGAGGAGACCTTTGCCAATTTAACTGATGTGAACCCACCTACACCTGCCGTCCACCAGGAGAGCGAGCTCCTGCAAGCTGCTGAACGTACAGCGAACAGAGCTAACCTGAGTTGGTGGGGTAAAGGATGAGGATGAGCCGTGTGGTCCCTCTTCCCTAACGGCCTTACCCTCAGCTGAACCCCTGCCACGCTGGGGGGTATTCACCATCACACACACCCGATGCAGCTCTCCGTTGTGCTGTTAAACTACACTGGCCTCCTCCATGGAAACCCGTCTGGGGCGTCAGCGCAGGTCTGACGGCGGGGTTACCACGTAGGAAAGTCTTTATTAGGCCTGCGACGGCTGCAGGAAAGCTCAACAGTAAATTCTAGCGGCGTTGCGCGTCAAGCCTGACCTTATCCGCTGCCTCCGAGTCATAACCAAGCGCTGTGAAATATTCCGCTGTGAAGACACCTGAATCACACATCAGAGAGCGGTTCAGCCCTATTTTATCACCTGGACTCAAATGTCAAGACATTGTTTGCTTCCTAGGGCGGAATCTTTCTAGCTGACTGCTCGTGCGGTCGCCCTAGAGATGAAGCGGCGTCACAATGGAGACGTTTGGACAGAGAGAGAGAGTTTATGAATTAATAAAGCGTCTGCCGGAAAAGGAAGGAAGGGGGTTTCAAAGGAGGGGCCGTCGCTCGCGTGTCCAGCTCGCTTGCCTGGAATAATGACTTATGCACGATGCGCGCGCACGCATGTACAAATAATAGATGCACACACTGGCGCACACACATCCAAAACACGCCTCCTCAGGCTATCCTGACGTCAGAAAGTCAATTTCCTGGTGCGAGTGCCTGAGATCATCTTCAATCTATACCTCCTCTTTCCCCCCGCCAGTCCTCTTTTGCTTTGTTGAATTATTCAGAGCGGCGGCTGCAGAGAGCGGGTGGGAGCGCCAACAGGCCGGAGGTGGCCACCGACAGAACCAGTCTGCACTGGTCCTCGGCTGATGACACCCAGTGACACCCGGGGACTCTGTGAGGGCTTGTTTTGGCCCCGAAGACATCGTGCCAGCCGGCCCCAATCCGCAGCCTTAATTACTCCACACAGGGGTTGATTCAGGCTCAGCTCACTCGCGCCGTGATGCAGTGCAAGCAGATTATGAGCCCATTACAAGCATAGGCAAAACTCGCTTATACTCATTAGACAATCAGGACACTACATTAAATTTAATGTGATGTCATTACACATACCGCTGCCCCATTAAGTATTCAACCACCTGATTGTTTTGCACAATGTTTATTCTAACATATTCTCATTATAATGATTATCATGCACTGACAACGTGCTTATAATGAGCTTAGGATGTCGCAGGAAATTAGAAAGCCTCATGAGCACCACCTCAAGTAAAGTGTTTCCCGTTTGAATATGATTCCTTTGTAGATTGGATAAAGATGAGTTTGGATATAAGATGAGACTTGATTTTTATTTTTATTTTTTTGGAAGAAAATTCCCATTTTGTGCCTTTTAAGGAAAATCCAGTCCTTCAACTTGACCGGAAACCTTCCGACCCCAAACCACGGTCACCGCGGTACCAGAACGGCTCCCGGGTAAGCAAAGTCCTGATGCTGACTTTGCTTCCACTTTCGCATGCGCTCCACTCCCGCTCCCTTCCAAATGCCATAATCCCTCCAGCCGATTACTCACCTTGATTACGCACTGACCCTGGAGCGTACAAGCACCTGCGACTTGACTTAAACCTTGAACTCGCTCGCCCACCCCAGCCGACCACCGTGGAGGGTGAAGCGGTGACTGACTGTCGTGTCGCCACGCTCTGACTGCAGTGGACAGTCGAGAGAACGAGAGAGACAATTGAGAGCATTGTCAGCAAAGAGCATGGCGCTGTAGGGAGAGCTGGGCGAGCTGGATTTATGGGCTGTCCGCACCACATAATATAATTTATGAGAACACAGTCAGTCATGTTGTGGTCAATAAAATGTTGGGTAAACTGAATTACAGTCTAAGATGCCCATATGATGAAAAATTGCCAGTATAAAACAGAGTTTCAGAGTACTATTCGTTTTATTTCTTTGTAAAGCCCCTACTTTCATGCAACCTGTCAGTCTGCTCCTATTTATGATAACCCTACACAACACACTCACATCACACAGTTTCACTGAATATGGATTCATTTCCGTGGAGTAGAGTAGTAGCGTGTTGTATCACTGAGAAACTTTAAAAGCTTGTGTTTTTTTGGGGGGGAAGATGTTTACTTTCACAAAATATCCGCAAAGGCAATTTCGGTGGAATTGCCATCTAAGTGGAGAAGGACTGAACCGAGTAGTGCCGTGTCGTATCACCTCGGCTCCGACGACGAGCAGACGTGCCGAAGAAATTGATCGAGGCAAAAAGCAATAGAGTGCGGCGCCGCTGTCGTACAAAATCCCAATTTCGCCGCCTGTCAAAGAATCTTGTACTTTGCCCACAGAGTGTGGTAAGAAAGACGCTGGAGAAAAAAGCCCCAGCCTTGGAGCAGACAGCGTGGGAGGGAAACGGGACTGAGAGAAAGCCTGATTAAGGCCACAGACATTAGTTAATTGTGTGGGAGCAACAAATAACCACAGAGCACTTCGCAACACTGTTTACTAGCCACTTTTACTGCTTGTGTAACCGTGATACTTCGACTGGGGCGGCAAAGCCTCCGACTTGTCAAAAACTTTGGAGCAACTTGATCAGGCTGAAGGGGCTTTTGCTGCCAAAAGTGCAGTAATGTAATGAGTCTGGCTCTTTTTTGGCCTGGAGTCCTGAGGTTGGCCCGAAGAGCAAGAGAAGCCTGGCTTCTCCGTGGTAATTGAAAACGGCTGCAAAAAAAAGGGGGGCCCGAAGAGGTAACGGAGCGGCTGCCCTCCGTCCAATCAGCATTCAAAACACAAGCTCTCGAGATCTCGAGAAAGTTATCGCGTTCTCTCGGGAAAACAACAGTTGTTATTTCGAGATGATGACATGAATAAGTCGAGATCTCGAGAAAACAAATGACAGTAAGTCGTTATCACGGGAGAACGGAGTAAATAAGATGTATGAATGAATTAGGGCTTCCGTACTTGACAAAGTAGATAGACGGAACTTAACATTTGTCTGGTGTTTCCTCCAGTCTCCCGTTGCAGGTACACTTCCTGCAAGCTGACGAGGGTTTAACAGTCCACTCACGCTAATTGGTTTGGGATGCCCCTTAATATGGCGAACCCTCTACGTGTACGCGCAAACGGAGGGGGAGTGGATAGGGCGCGGGGCTAGGGGCTGGTTTGGGATTGGGCCTCTGTGCGACACAGGACCTAAGGCATGAAATACCGTGTTTTTAGGGAGTCCCACAGAGGAACACAGATAACATTAATGAAGGGATTCGATGGAGGGGAATAAAAGAAAATGAAAATCATATTTCATCCTTTCGGTCAGACGAGGCTGAGAGGGACGCCATAGAAACGGAGAGATTAAAGAGGAATAAGACACGGCTACCTCCGCGGGCTGGCAGAAGCACACACACACACACACACACACACAGACACACACACACACAGACACACTTGCTACCAATCTTCCACACTTCATATGGAATCTCCGGCTTACATCAGCATCATACGACTAGAACTGACTTCTTCCTCTCGTTCTGCTGCTTCCCCACAAATACTGTTTTCCAAAGATGGTTCATTCAAATATGACACTTCATATTTGCTGGATGTTTTCATCCAAAGCGTCTTACAGTATCTTTGAGTGCACATTGTGAGTCCTGGAAATCAAGGCTATATCTCTGCTGAGCTTATCAGCACTATGTTCAAGCTGTCACTCAATCACAGTATCAGTGTAATACCAATGTATTCAGAAAGTCACTCATACACTCAACAAACTCCCTGCAGAGTTTTGAGTTGTTGACCAGTTCACACTACAAGAGGACTGAACCACGATTCATAAAATCAAACAATGTTATCAAATAATTGCAGAGGTCCCCGCTCACACTGTCCATTACGACCACTACAAACTAGCACCGACTCGGTCTGATCCTGAAAATCAGTCGTGATGCCCACATGCAGCTATGATCTGCCTAAAAGTCCTGTATTGTGTCCCCAAGCTAAGTCTGCTTCCCCGGTTTTCTCTGCATCTTTCCCCCTCCGAGGCCCTCACCTTGCTTGTGGACAAGAATGATGCTGACACCGATATCTACCCTGGGACATGGTGTGATCATCTAATACAGTACAGGGACACACACACACACACACACACACATGCTTAGCCTCATCCAGCGTCAGCTCAGGGACTGAATGACAGAGTCTTAGCCTTGGGTGTCTGATAGCCTTCCCCCTCCCTGCGGCAGCGGGGGTGTTTATGGTGGGTGTCATTCTTGGGTATTAAGATTAGTGAAAAAGCCCTGGCTGTCTGTGTGGTGACAATACACAAGCTGCCTGGCCACAAAAGCCTGGACACACACAAATCCTGCCTTAATAATAAAAACCTCCGCTGATTGCCAGCCACCCTGAGAGCGATCTCCAGCCGGATAGGTTTGTTGATTAAACAAAATCTGGGGAGGAACACTTTTGAAACGAAGCAGCTAAACTCTAATCCCGCCGCTGGGGAAAACCTACAGGAGGGGAAGGGGGTGAGGAGGGGATGAGTGCTGCAGCCTTTGTAAAGTAATTAGAGGTTTGATGAAAAACTTAAACAAGGCCTCGTTAAAGCTTTGAAGGGTGGCAGGCTTGGTTTTGCCGTCACGGCTGCAGGTTTAGAATGGGGCTGGGATAATCAATCACATGTACCGTGAAGAAGCCATCGACATGCACTCTCTGCACACACCACACATCCCAGAGCCATTTGACTACTCAAATCTGCCAGTCCTTCATTTGCCTGCTTTTGGATCGCAGCGGGAAAAACAGCAGCCTTTGCCTTTGAAGTCGCTCTTATCTGTTCTTTTAGTAGCACTGGGGGGGGGCACAGTCTGAACAGCCATCAAAGAGAAAAGCGAGTCGATCTGGAGAGCTTTTGGCATGCTTTCATCCGAGACTGAAAACACAGACAGGTAACACTGTTCTCCAGCCAAACATGAAGGACGTAGGACATTTTCACTAGATGCCAATCTGTGTGAATGAAGGGAGACGGGCTAATGTGTACGTACGCCATCAGTCAGCCGTCTAATGCAAGTGGGCTGCTCAGTGACGGCCTCGTTAGTCGACTGAACTTGGATCTGTGGAGTTTATAAAGCTCTGATCCAGACATGGAGTACAGCAACCACTGCTGTCCACCACTGGCTTGTTTATGATTTGACTTCTCGGACTCGAGACGTGTTTTCACTCTCATATTGATTAAGTGGGATATTGATACAAGGACTGACAATATGTGACAGTTATTTTGAAATACAGCTATCGCTGGCGGTGCCAACTTACTTGTGGAAGGGGCTGAACAGGGAGGGGAGAGGGAATGGATGGATCCAAATGAAAAGCAACAACAAAACCCCTGTTTGTTTTATATCGGAGTTAGATGTCAAATATCTGAGGGCGTGGCGGCGCTAAGTGCCTGCAAGGGTTACAGTGATATATTGGCCTTTTATTAAAACCCGGATATTGTTCAATCAGTGTCGTCCACTGCCGCTATGATAGATATGATGCAGGTTGTTTGATAACAAATGTATTGTATTATTGATCAATACAACACTGGTTGTCTATGTGAAGCCCTGAACCTGAATTGATTCTAATGCAACATTTTGATCAGATTCCAACCAAGTTTGCATGCAATAACAAAACTAAACCTGTATATTATCATCCTGAGTTTAAGTGAAGAGTTTTAGTGTCCCATGATGGTTATCTACAAATATCGGATCCCATATTATCAGTCTTGCTAGCATGAATGACACTTGTAACACCGGATGACGCTGCCTGTCCATTGGGAACACTTGGAGTAATGTAATCAGCCCTTGGGTGGGAATGTCATCCCACTGATTAGTTCATTAAGGCTGAGCCCAGTGGGACGCAGATGGGAGGCCTGTTCACCTGCAGACTGCCTGCTGATACCCACCTGATCCCAAATGCCCCGGGTTAAAGTGAGGCCACCGCACCCAACCATCCACCCACCCACAGGGTAACCTGTGGGTGGGTGGTGGATGTATCAGGGTTGGAGTCCATTCACCTTCCAACTCAATCATTTTCAGGAATTGGATTTTCTTCATGATTCAACAATGGGAAATCCAGTCTAGAAACTGTTCAGAGTGAACTGAAAGTGGCCCCTAAAGCTTTTAAGAAAAACTTTTTCACATTCGCCTCACCATCCATTGACAATCCACATCATTCTTCCCCAATACTTCCCCCACACATCTCCCTCAGAAGCTCTACCCCAGCTGAAACACAACACTAACTAACGCTGGGTTTATTTGCCGGATTCTTCCCTATACTCTTCAAACTCTTGCCAACTCCTTTTCTCCACACAGGAGCCAGGAACGGCAGCATCGCTCACTGCTACCACCCTGGGACCTGCCACTCTCAAAGGCATTCACACACTTCTGAGGCTCTGCATTCACACACACACACACACACACACACGTCACTTAGTATTCCAGGCACACAAACACACACAGCAGCAGCAGACCTGTTGTCAATGGAGACAGCGGTGATGTTTGCTGGAAGCGTGGAGGAGAGCAGCTGGCAGCGGGTCAGATGAGAAGCAGAGCTGCGCAGATCGATGGGGTACCATGAAGCCCGAGTCCTCTAGGCCTAAGTTATTCATGAGGGATGAGCAATTTCATTTTTTCCCCCCCGCAACCTGAATAGTGACATGAATTTTAGAGTTGAATCAAACAGTCACATACGTAATCAGACCCCGTAGTCTCGCAACGTGAGCCAGTTGTGTGCTCCCGATAACGGATCCATCTGAATTAGACAATGGCTAATGTGTAAAGAAAATCTCAATGGAAAATTCACCAAATAAGGTGATGCAACGCACCCTCTGGCAGCCACGTTGGAGGTCCACAGCCCTTGGGGTGGCTGAAGTCAGCTACTGTAACTAACATAGCCTACGACTTGGCTGTCTCTCTCAAACGTATTGAGCGCTAGTAGAGATCGGGAACTGATCATTTTGCTAGCTTGTTAGCGAGCTAACCATAGTTTCTGTCAGGTAACCACCATTGTCTTGTTAACATATGTGATTTTTACACTAGCTAGCAGCTGCATGTTAACATTAACACACGCTGCTGTGTTACATTAGCCTGCTGGTTAGCTAGCTAACAAAGCCAAAGAGCAACAGTTTGTTCAGCTGACTCTTCCAAAGCTACAGCTGTGTTTTGGAGTAGAGACTCGGGCTAAAGACAAGACAGTTCACTGTGTCACAGTAACCTGTTTGGAAACAAACCTACTTCATTAGACTAAGTTAGGTTACTTATTTTTTCAGGTATCTCTCTTTAGCCTGGTTGTATGGAGACATTATTTGCGCAGAGCCAACTGTGCATTAACCATTTTTATTTTAAAACAACGCAAATCTCCCAGTCAAAAGTACATGTAACCATCCATCTTACGTATTCGACTATATTGAGTATTCCTAAAGATGTTTGTTATGCATGAACAGACTTAATTCATAAAATAATATTAACAAACGAATACAAATTTCAGAGCGTGAGAAACACATGGAGTGTCTGGTCCCACTAATGTTTACTGATGAGCAGACGGCCCGGGGGAACGGCTGACTTCGCTCCGAGTAAGACGACGCAACAGAGGAGGGACCTGTGCAGCTGCGTGATACACTACGCTGTACAGCTGCACTTCAGCTGAGGGGTCAATCCAATTTGCATTTCCATAATTGCGTAAGAGGTCCATTTGAAACGAAATAAAATGCTTTGCCCCCATGTTGCCCTTCGCGTATTTACATATTCATAACCCCCCTTTCATCTGTAAAGAGAGGGGAAAAAGGAAAGCTGTCCCATACAGAAAAAGACATTTTAATTTCCCCCAGCCTCAAATATGGTTTAGTAAGGTCATACTAACCAGCTTAGCACACTAAATCACATCCAAGTATAAATACGCAAACTGAGCACCATGCAACTGATACTACTGCAACCACTCTGGCTCCGTACCTGTGAGGCTCACGTTTGACTCAACATCCCAAATCTAACTGTTCTGTAAGCAAAGGCCTCCAAATGACTTCAGTCACATTCAGCGGTGGGTTTTATTTTCATACAAGCAATCATTTTTTGCAAGATGTGGTGTGACATTTTTCAAACAGTAGATATCTCACATGGTAATGAAACTCACATTTTTGCGTACGGGGGTGGAAAGTGGCAGTGTGTTTGTAGCGTTTGTAGTGTGTGTAGAGGGGAGGAGGCATTACAGAGAGAGCGGCAATGTTTCCCTTCATCCCCCTACTCAATGTGTGTGTTGCATGAACAGGAGAGAGCACGTGCACACATACACACACACACACACGTTCCCTCACCCGCAAGAGGAGAGAGCCAATCTCTTCTCACACCTAGCCTACCTACACACTCCAATAAACCTTGAACAAATCACAATGCAACAATGCCTGCTGCCATGATCCAGTGAAATGCATATATAAAACTAACTTTTGCAAATGATAAACACTTTACATTGACATGCGTCTATAAACCCAGCACAACACACACACACACACACACACACACACACACACGCACACCATACACAATCACTATTGTGTCAGGCTGTGGGCTGGTGTGTGGCATAATCTGCCTAAGAGGAAATGACATATGGGGGCATCTGGAGCGTGCGGCTGGCTCTCTGGCTACCCGTGGGAAATTGAAAACCAGTACAGTGCTAAGGGTCAAATGGAATAAGTGAGGGCTTATGGGGCCAAAGACATCGGGGCTTAACTACACAAGTAAATATCTGCGGGCATTTAGACCACAGTAGCAAGGTCAACCTGCTCTGCCGATGCAACTGTTGCCTCTTTGTGCGGATGTGTGTGTGTGTGTGTTTGTGTGTGTGTGTGTGTGTGTGTGTGTGTGTGTGTGTGTGTGTGTGTGTGTGTGTGTACAAGTGTGTGAACTGCGTGGGAGAAAGACAGAAGTGTGCAGCGGTGTTTGTTGACATATCAAACACGAT
>OMOV01088132.1:0-17970 GCA_900312565.1 Beryx splendens | reverse complement strand
TCAGTCCACCCCCCCCCCCGCTCGAGCCGACGCTAAAGAACTCCACTGCCCGCCCCACATGCCATAACAATGACTGAGAAATTTCATGGGAGCAAAATGAAATAACGACAGTGGCTTGATGCACTGAGAGCCCTTCAGGGGCAGGGAAACTCATTCATCTAAGTCGACTCCTGCTTTCATTTCTCTTTTCTGTCAGTGTGGCCGGTAGAAACAATCTTGCGTCATGTAGTCCTGAGGGCAACCTGTCTTTGACACGAGCTAGCCACTGGTGAGAGCAGGCTTTTAGTAATGGAGCACAATATGGTCTTTGGGGAACAGAGAATTAATACATGATTATATAATACCAATACATCCACCACAGGAGTACAGAGAGTTATGATGCAACACTTGAAAGGGCTATAAGCAACTATGGTATGTATGCCAAATCTGGGTTCTTCGTCTTAAGAACAAGAAATAAATTTCTCCCAAAAAAAATTAGCAAATAAAATAAAACAAAATAAATAAATAAATACATAAACAGCTTCTAATATAGAATGTAGTTGACTACACTTAACTGTGAAAAAAGAAAAACAGAACCAAACTCTGAAAAACAGCAAACTTTAAAGGAGGTTTTATCTGCTTATAAAAAACAGCTGTTATTTTATTTCCCCCGAGTATTCGTTCCAATCAAGAAACGATAAAAGAGAGCTTGGATCCCACAGCTCTGAACCAAATCTAATAAGAAAACGGAAGCACAATGTTCCAAAGGATTTAATACTTGACAGATGCCAAATTTGTGAGTTAGGACAGTTTGCGGGGATGCTGAAGCGACAGCACTGCTTTACTTTTCAAATCACAGCGAAGCCCGTTTGTGAAATACTGATGGTAAAGACCGTCGCCACGGTCTTCTGCAAAACAGCCAATGGCCTTCCCCGTTATCGAAGCAGCCATCTGAGTCAATGTTAATCGAATTCCCTCCTCCATTTAGGTAATTACACAGTGATGCCGACAGAGATGGGGGACGCTACTGAGCAGTGATCTGTCAAAGCAAGACCGCTGATCCTGTTGCCTTTAAGGAATTACCAAGAGGCCTGCTGCATTACACCGACCCGATGATCTGCACAATGAAAGCTTTGCGGAGGGGAAATAAAAGTCTGACTGACCATCCCGTTTGCCGTATTTGAAGCTTCTGAAGGAAAAGGTTTGGCTGGGAATATCTTTCATGACGATATCAGAAGGACCGATCATTCCATCATGAGTAGAAAGGATGAAAGGATAAAGACAGATGATCTGGAGACGTGTATAGGCAAATCTGACAGCTGCTAGAGTGAGACAGAATGACCAACGGTAGTGTCCCTATCCACAAAGGTCAATGAATCAATGTGAAACATCGAGGAGAGGTAAGAAATGTGAAGAGGCAAGGGCTGCTAAACGGGCAGATCACAGCTAAAGCAACTGTTTTTCCGTTCCAAAGAAAATCAATTGGAGTCATGATAAATGGACACCGTCGAGTACTGTGAATCCCTCTGCATCTGGAATCACAACGTACGCTGGCCTAGGGCTGAATCCCAAACCTTTTCTTCTGTGTCTCCTTTACTCTATCTGCTCCCTTCTTGTCACTCCTACTAGATCAGTAAACATGTCTCCTTTCAAAAACCGATACAAATTAAAAACAGTGAAATGTATGTGATCCCTTTCCTCAGTAAGCTACATACGGTACATATCTGTGACCAGAGTCAGCATGCGCACACAGCTCTGGTTAGTAATCCAATCTGTAAATAATAACGCAGGGACTCAAAAAAATAAACTGAAACATCGTCTCAGGCCGGTCCCGGTGGGCTTAAGGAAATGTCTGCACTGTGCTTGATAACGTGATTACACAATGGAAAACCTCACAGTGGCTCTTAAACATGCTCAATTGAATTGTAACTACTCTGCTCTATGTCTGTTTTTTTGTGGAAGATAATATATTTTAGAGCACTGTGTAATTGAGGAAGTCAGATCGATATTGTTACTCTCTGATCGTTTATGGCCAGCCGTATAACTCTGTGTGTAGGCATTGCATCCGACTACATATAAATTGGCTGAATAAACGCCCAGCAAGCAGATTAGGGTGAAATGATTAGTGAGGAAAGCATATACAGTACTGCCCCCTCATGGAAATGAGACCAGCTGTCACAAAACGTCCCTTCAACATGAGCAGCTTACTAGGTTATGGTATATAACAAAAGATAATGTGTCTAATTACCAAGCTCCTACAGTACCTGCAGAGGTTGATGTCTGGGTAGTTGGAGTACTCGGCCTTCCTGGAGTTGCGCCGGGGGAAGGTGCAGAAGAAGGCGTTGGCAAGCAGGCACGCCACCTGCTCCTGAGACATGGTGATGGAGTGGTTCATCCCTCCCTTAAGGAGGGGTATCGGCTAGAGGGGGAACAGAGGTATAACTGAGGAAGGTCAAAATAATTTGTTTTGTCAATTTGCTAAACAAGACGTTGAATTATGTTATATAAATGGACTAATTCAGCACCACTCTGGGCTTCTTCAATCAGCCATCATAATTACAATCAAGGTCCACCCATGCTCACAATAAAAGCTACAGCTTTATAAACGAAGGTTGCATTGGTATAAGCACTTCTGTCATGACAACGTGGAGAGGCTGTTGCGTAAAGGCAACAGAGCAGCAGGAAAAATCTCTTATTGCAGGGCTACAGGTTGCACTGCCATAACATCTCAAAAGTAAATTAAGGAAATTAACATTTGCAAAAAACAAAAAAATAATGACTGTACGGGACGCCCCGGTGGCTCACCGAGTACAGTGTGTACCATATGAGGCTCAGTCCTTCCCGCAGCGACCCGGGTGTGAATCCGGCCCGCGGTCATTTGCTGCATGTCCTCCCCTCTCTCTCCCATACCTTCCTGTCTCTCTCTCACTGTTCCTATCAAGTAAAGCATATGCCTAAAAAAATATTTAAAAAAGATAAATGACTGTACTCTGTTGGTAACACTCACTTGAAGTTCTCCATACTGATCAATACAACACATAATTCAGTTTGCAAATTTGTTACCAATTTTGGAGATGGTAGTAGACGAGCATGCGGGGAACCTATTCAATTTGATCTACTATTAATCTCTGTATATCCACCTCAAAAACAGGAATATATTTCTCTGCTCTGTGGAGCAGAAGTGGCATTTAAATCGATCTTAAAGATTTACTTTAGCCAGTTTTATGCTTTATTTGAGAGGAACAGTGTGAGAGAGACAGGAAGGTATGGGAGAGAGAGAGAGAGGGGAGGACATGCAGCAAAGGACCGCGGGCCGGATTCGAACCCGGGTCGCTGCGGGAAGGACTGAGCCTCATATGGTACGCGCTCTACTCGGTGAGCCCCTCAACTCGAGCTTAGACTAGCTGCTCGATTTTCTGTCTCATTATTGCCAAGTTTCTTGAGACCCAGGGGGGGCAGAAATCAACTCTTACGCTGCAACACGAAACATAACTTTTCCCAATAATTCAGCTCTAGTGAAGACTGTTGTTTAACGTGACGGGCCACAACACTTAAATTGCCACAATGCGTCAATCAACACCAATTTAAAAGCACATCTCTGCTGGCTTGAGTAAAGAAACTACTTGTGTTTGAGTGCTGAAATTAATCAAACCAGGGATAAGTTCATAGAGGAGTCAAATTAACCGGACAGATGTTTTGCTGCTTAGCCGACTGATTACTCAAAACCTTCTTAATGAGCCTGTTCCCGCTGCAGACACACTGTCCTTCATCATCCACAGGCCAAAGCAGCAGATGACCAATAGGGCTGTAAAACATCTGATAAGTGACCGTCAATAGCTACACGCCTTGACCTCACCAATTTTTCACTACCATTTCTTAAGATTATGTGTCATGTCGTGACCTTTGGGGTCACGCTACTGGGGTGATCTACTGCGTCGCAGACCGGTGACTCAGTGGTCTATTGGCTAGTGACGGCTGTTACCTTGGTACACAGCTCGGATGCTCTCAGTGCTAATTGCACCATGTCCGGCAGCAGGGAGCCAAACAGATGTTCAGCGGCGTCCGGCTCCAGGACCTTGGAGAGAGAGGGAGAGATTGTGTTTATGTTTGTTTTTCACCAGAAAACTCAGCTGTGACATTATTAGCTGCTTGGACTGATTAGCTGAGACAGATAACAGACTCAAACTAAACAGCTATGATCCATCTCAAAATGCGTGCGTATGCACAATTTCATCGAGGAACTTAAAGAAAGAAATCAAAGGGATATAAACTGTAGCAAAAATAGAACATAAAAGTCAATATATTACTCAACATTGCCCAACTGACTAACATTATTTGCTATGCATGCAGGTATGAAAGGCTGGTGACAGATAACAGACTGTACAGTAGCATGTTTCCTCATCTGGAACATTCAAACAAGGCGAGATATGGCTATGTATTAATAAAAAAGCCTTTTGGCCTTAGCTGGGCAGTTCATCTATAATAATATCACAAGATCCAAACGTTAGTGTAACATACCAACCATCCATGACTCCGCAATACTGCCTAAGTGCAGCGGTTTACAATAGACACTATATGCTACCCTTATTTACAGCTGCATTGGCCACCAAATGTCAGAATGATCAATCACAGAGCAATTTCATCAAGGTTGCACGGCCATGCCAGCTGATTAAACAGGCTTCCTGGAAGAGATGCAAATGACCGTGCGTGAGAGATAGATAGGACAGTGTGTTCCCTGGACAAGGAGCCTTGACTGGCGATTTAGCCTAGGACATTTATATTATGGCAAAGGAGGCCTGACTAAACACTGTCATAAGTAATGACCTGGTCGGCATCATAAACCGCTCCTATGGGTGTAATGAATGAAGGCGGCTGACAGGGCGAGGTGGTGGATATAGCTGAGGTAGCATTGCCCCGGCTCTTTAAATCAGCAGAAGACAGTGCATCAAATCAACTGAACTAACACTCTGTATGACTTCAAACAGGTCTATACATCACACCAAACCCACAAAGTAATCAAACAAGATGCGGGTTGGGGGGGGGATTTACCACAACGTCTCGTCCTCCTGTTTCTATTCCCCCCAGGTCTGAGCTATAAACCAACCCGCCTGCCTCTCTGGATATGTGACCGTGTCAAAGTGAAACACTTGCGTGTTCATAACCATAAATACAGGGCCGGTTGGGCTGGAGAGAGAGAAGCAAACAAATCCGACGCTGTCCGTCACCGGCTTCTCGACTATTCATAAGCTGTGTCTGCCGAGATGAATATGCAGTGGAGGTGCTTGCCCTGTCATTCTATGCCATTCATGCCTACTTTTCTCTGACACTCAAAATCACCGTACTCTGACGTCTCCACTCCGCTCTGACGTCTTCGGGGAAATAAACAAACAAACAGGGTGAAAGTGGGTTACACTATGTTTTTTGTTAACATTCTATTTATGTGGGTTATTGACAGCTTTGTTCCTAATAGCTAATGGCCCTAACGTTTTTCCATCAATGCATAAATGAACAGTCCCCAGTGTGTTTACTTGTGTTGCACAGGGAATAAACATCAACATAACCCATGTAGGATTTTCTTCGATCCATTTTTGTCAAAATTAACTGCGACAACAACCATCAACGCTACATTCTGCGGGCCATATGACCTGCTTTCTATCAGTTTATTTCAACTAAAATGAACTGTCACTGGCCCTTCAGCATATTAGGCTGTTAAACCACAGATCCATTACTCAGCCGAGCTCTAAATAAATCTGGGAGAGCCGGGAGGAGCATTAAACCATCTTCCTAAAGGGGAAATGTGTGTGTGTCCACTCTACAATGATGTAGAGCATAAATAAACCAAGCCTAGCTTGTGTGAGCTACGGTGATATTTACAAGGCTTTAAAAAGTTCACTGCAGGTGTCCAAGATGAAACCGAACATTTTTATTACAATTTTACTTCAGCTCTTTCAGTGTCAGTATACACACCCAAGGGTTTTACAGGTTTTACTGAACAACCACTCATGATGATAGTGACTTATAGCTAAAATCAATACATTTATTGAGCTATCTGTTCTGATGATAGTACCATCTGCACTTTGCCCCACTCAACATTAACGAAACGTTAAAAAGTCTGTTTGGTTAATGTAAAAATATGATGAATATCAAATGTTTGAAGCCATGATAGCTGGAAAACATGTGGCACTTAACTCTGAATCCAACTCTCACTCTGATATGTTTGATAGCATAATGAAAATTTAGCAGATTGATAAAAGTTAAATTTTGCCATTTTAGTAGAGTTCATGTAATCCAAATCCTACAGCGGCACCAAGAGCAACACAATTAAACTTCAGGCTAAAGCCTCTCAACACCGTATGGTTTTATCCCACTAGAATTCCCACTCTAACATGATTTATGACATACATACTGCATGCAGTCGATTCGATGGCATAAGGGCGGAGTAATGCTTTCTCTGGGATGTAATGTCAGACATTTTCATTTCTGACAAGCTACTGAACGTGACCTTTTGGCAGAAGATTAAATTACTTCTCTTGACTCCCACTTCCCCTCTGAAGGGCTGCAACACTCTCAAACATGAAACCCATTACCGTTCTTGTGCAAAATGACAGGAAAACATTTGACATACTGGCATCCACGGAAAAGGGGATACATGTATCTTTTCCTGAGATGTGCGATATCAACAAAAAAACATGTAGTTGCTGTGCCTCAGTCGATACCATGCAACACAGGGCGAGCCAGTGAAACCTTGGAGAGCGCACTCCCTCACCAGAATGAGAACAAAGCCCGCTATTTGTTTCCTCGGGAAGATTTTCTATATAAAACACTCATGTCAGAACACGGCCCGTCTCTCATAACGGAATATTCCCAGCGCTTCGTGAGTCAGATAGTGGTACTGCACTCCCTGATTCTCTGCACAGGACGACGCAGCGCCCATCAAGACTACACATGATGGATGGCCTCCAGACAACGCAGGTGCAGAGACTGGCGAGCGAGCCACGACCAATGAACCAACACTGCTCTGGCCATCGTGACGCAACTCGGGTCAATTTTTCCCTTGGCTCGTAAATAAAACGACTTACCAATAGCTGGGGACTGTAAATCATCCTCTGAGCAGCACATGAACAACAGACCCTCGATAATCTGAACCACAGAAATCCAAACTGGCCGGATGTCCAGACAAGCAGAGTAAATAAAATATGTACAGACCAATGAACTGCATTCTATTAATTGCGCGCAATCATTACAAATGTCTTCTGTATGCAATCAAAATCTTTTAACACATCATCCTTTTTACTGCCCAAGAGTTGTTTAAAAGAGTTTGGTAGAACTTTAATATTTGTGTTTTACCAGTATACCTGTCTAGGGTCATTCATCTAAATCCCTTGTTTTAGGAGAATTCGGGAGGCCAATTGTTTTTACTTTGCAGCAGAAGAGAGCTTTTCCTCAGATTTTGGAATTGGAATTCAATGAAAGCATACGATACTGGATAACTATCTGCTTTTAGGGTTAATCCTGCCTTCGATAAAGAATGGTTACGTGATGTGACGGACTGCAAGCTGAGTACAAGAAAATGCACGTGCCAAACCTTGTGAGCTGCTAATAAATGGAAAAATACAAACTGAAAATAAGGCTACCACACTCAGCATATGGAGAAAAAGAGTGTGGTCTTTCTCAAATTATTCATTTTTGACCACAACTGAACTGTTCTCCAGTATTCGTCTTGGTCCTGTTTGTCACATCCACCACTCCCTCCTTTTCTCAGGCATGTTTCTTAAATCGATTACTTAGCGATTACTTAAGATTTTAAGAGTTTAACTTAAACCATTACTTTAAGTTTCAGTCCAAAAGAATCCAATCCAAACCGCCAGAGGATTTTCATTTTTAAGTAAGTGAATTTGGTTGTTATTCTTGATCACTGATGGGCTCATGAGATATTTAAAATGAATTCATGCCTGTGTTTTCTTGTAAAAGTCACATGAACATTGGCAAAACTGAGCCACAATGAACACTAAATAAATAGGAAACATATGACCTACCTTGTATATTTCCCTTTCAAATTTTGCTAAGACGATCCTCATTTTGCGTACAACAAATGGTCGTTTAAGTTGCTATAAAATGAGTTAAGGTGTTTGACCTGGAATTATGACCCATGTTGCAGTTGCCCCTATGGCTCCCATCCATTTAGCAGTAATGGTGGCTACATTCTGAACTTGGAGCTATCAAGATTGCTCCAAAATGTAGGCCTACTATCTAGATTGATGCATATTTCAATTCAGACATATGCCAAGCTAAATCTAATTCAGTGTCAATGAGGAAACCGTATCACTGTGCCTGCCACAAGCTGCACACAATATCATCACTGGCTAATGAGCCATCTGTGCTGTGCTTGAACCAATTTCTGTGAGAGGCACCAAGACCGGTTTATGACACCTTCTGTTGGGCAATCAAGTGTCGTGATTGGACACTTAATGTTTCATTAGCCTACAAGTAATCCTTAAACATCATCAACATGTGTGTGCCTGTGTGTGTACATGCCGGCATGCATGTGTTCATTCAGTGAGTCTTTCCTAGAGGGAAATTTTGACAAGTAAACAAAAGAGACTTACTTACAATTGAAACAGTAATAGTAGATGTGTATATTGTTTACCTTAGTGCAGTACAAATGTAATGCTGTGAAGTCCCATTTCTTGGCATGTGCAGCACTGTATTTCAATACTGTGTTCTGTAACAAAGCACACACATGATTATATTTCAATAACATGCTAAAGAAATCTGAATTATCCTTTTAAATCAGAAATGCTATTTATATATAGTAAAAATCATTTTTGGAAAATATCAAGATTCTGAATTATTCAGGGGGACTGTGTGCCTCTTCCCAGTTTCTGGGATCATGACGCCATCTTGTGGCATAGTCTTGTAACAACAAGCACAATGCACTGTGGTCTACATTTTACTGAACTAAACCGGTTTTAACAACGAAGTTCTGAACCTTTACTTTACAAGGCAAGAGATATGAAACTCACCTTCAAATCATGCGAGCTTGTAAGTTTCTTGGTCAAAGTTTCCTTGATTAACTCCCAGCGGCTCTCATTCTCCAGCTCCTCTGTTTCCTGTAAAAGCACCATGTTAGTCAGCCTTCTGCCCTAATCAATAACAAGGTTTACATGCACAACAAATATCTAAATCTTGCCATTATGTTGCAGGATATCTTCATAATTAGCTTGTGATTATAAGATTATTTTTTTTGTCCCAGTAGAAATTTGACTGTTCCTATTAACTGATCATTACCTCATTCACTACTGGAAACAAGTTCATCCCTGAACAGGGCATCTTGACGTGGACATCGTCCCAGGCATCCATAAACCTGGTAGGATATGGAACAGGAACCTTAACATTCTGAAGAAGGTCTGTCTGTCAGTGTGAGTAACCAGAGAAAAACAAAAGGCATTAGTAACAAAACCTGTGTGTGAAATACAAAGGCCTGTTAACAAAAAAGTAGAATTGTGAGAAACTCAAAGAATAATCATATTAAAGGACCAAAAAATCAAATCAAATAAATGGAAAGTGAAGATTCCTAAACTCATGTGAAGACAGTCATGTGTTGGTATCTATTACTATACAGACACTGGGGGCGTATTTAGGGAGTATGTGAGCGTAGCAATCAGAATCTATTACAAAGGCCTCGTTCATTACAGGCAACACAGGGTGCGGTCAAAACAATTTATGACTCGTCATCATGACTCCTATTTTTATCATTTGTTTGTGTTACTTCCACCCCTCATAGCGTTGTCTTGTTCAATATCTGCTGATAATATAATACTGCCATTGAACCTGAAAGGATGTAGCCACATCCCCCTGATTCCATGGAAGTGATTCACCACAGTGACCAAGTTGCATCACATTTTGCCTCTTGTGAAACCACGGCCTTGCCCACCGCTCTTTATATTGTGCTGAGTTTAGCAGAACAACTTCATCTTCACAGCGTTTGGTCATGTATGGCTCAATCAAAACCAGAGCCAAACTCAAATTATTTAAATTCCAGATGATAAGAGAATTGTGATATGTCTTTTTTAACCATGCAGCAGTGTCTTTTGCACGGGAGACATTAAAAGTCAACCTGAACCTGAGCTGATATTTCATCACCAACAAAGTTTGTCTGGTTAAAAAAAACTGCAAAGCAACTATGAAGTAATTTAGTGGCTCTGTACTCTGCTAGTGCCAGAACAATTCCATGGTATATGTTTGGTCTACCCGTTCCTAATCACTAATATAACTGTGCAAGATCACTTTCATCTCACAAAACATTTCTATCCTGATGAAAAACCCATGAGGTATTTATGCAAGATTCTGAATTGGTGACCTAAGCATCATTTACCACTACCATCATGAAGATAGAGAGCCCAAATGATTGAATCACTGCTAGCAGGGACAAGCTGAAGATTACTTAAGGTATGGACCTAAACCATGCTGAAAAACTACCCATACAATTATGAACCCACAACAAGTA
This sequence comes from Beryx splendens, assembly GCA_900312565.1. Classification (NCBI taxonomy): domain Eukaryota; kingdom Metazoa; phylum Chordata; class Actinopteri; order Beryciformes; family Berycidae; genus Beryx; species Beryx splendens. The sequence goes on along the minus strand of OMOV01088132.1, from coordinate 7,484 downwards.
AGGCTTAATCAACTGAAGCACTGTCTAGATTTAAAAAATATATAATTGCTCAAACCCTTATCAACACTGTGTGCTGGCCAGTCACATCTCTCAGCCGTGGAAGTGGTTGACCACAGTCAGGCATTCTCCTCAGCTCGCTGATCGGGGTTCCCAGCCACCTGACATTGGGCTTGGCATCGGATGGAGCGCTTCCCTTGTCCCCATCTTGTTTCTCTGGAGATTCTTCTGGACTGTCACATCTCAAAGGTAAGCCTGGCGACACGGTTCCCGAAAAGAAGTCTGTTATTTTGGGGTTGGGTTTGGCAGAGCCCTTCGAGCCTCCTGAGCATCTCTCCGTTTCTTGTTTTCCTGATCCACCGTCGCTGTCGATCACCGGCTGCGTAAGCCTGCTGCCTGCAGAGTCCCTGGAAGCTGGTGAGACTGGGTCGTCTTCCTCCTGGTCTTGTGGTGTCAAGGGTTGGGTTTCTTCATCCAGGTCGATGACAGCAGGTTCTTCAGTGACGTGGCAGGTGCGGTCCTGGCTCTCCGCATCCAAAGACTGAGCTGAGGTGCCTTGAAAGCCACCTGCATCAGTCATTTCTACATCCTCTTGAGCTCGGCACACCTCAGCTGCGTTTATGTTTTTTTGGGGCTTCAGAAGCCAGCGGTCAAGCGTACTTCTGAACTTCTGCTGCTGTCTGGGGCCGAGTCTGGGATGTGAAAGCTTCGTCTTGACTCCTCGCAATCCACCAGCTCCAGTCTTTAGCCGCATATCCATCTTCTTGTCTTTATTTTCTTCTTCTCTCTTTTCTTGATCCATTGTCACATTATCTATGCTCAGACTACATAAACGTGGGCCTGAAGGACAGAAATGAATTTGTGTTAAGAAGGGGAAGACACAAAGACAAAACAAAGCCAGTAACTTGTTTCTGTCGTATATCAACTAGAGATAACATCACAGTCCAAAAAAAAAAATCTAACCACAACTGTTACCTCTGAGAGAAGATGATGGGGATATCTGGGCACCAGTTTCAACCCTCAGTCTCTTTGCAATATGCTCAAAGTCTGTCAGTGCAGTCATTCTACACAAGGAGAAAGCAACATGTGAGACCATGTATACCATGTTTACAGAGACAGGGAAACAATAGTGCATCCTGGCAGTTTAAGCATGGCAAGTCCCTCAGTGCATACTCACAATACAACTTGAGTTAACACCACTGATGAGGTCTGATTTTGAATGGTCCACAATTGTTTCTTTGGCAGTCCTTTCTTCAGCAGGCGAATGAACCTCCAAATACGATCCGCAGCCATACATGACACAATCTACTTGAAGAAAGCACATATCAGTGCTTTAGTTAGGGGCATAACTACATGGCTAGCTAGCTGTATCATTAAATGATGTAGGAAACTGCTATATAGTGTAAAGGTAGTACTGACTTTTGCCTGAAGTTGTAGTTTGCTGTCAAATTGCAGTAGCTGTTGTCACTCAGGGCCTGACCTGAAGAGACCTCATTCTGTGGACTGGCAACAATGCCAGTCAGGCAGCCATAGCTAGCCAGTACGTGCTAGCTAGCGTTGAAATACATCGGGCTGTAAAAACTCAAGAAAGAGCGTAAAGCACTTAAGCAAGTATTGTGCTGAGTGACAACTTTCTGATAGTATGAGCTCCAACCAACAGTATTTCAAAGGGTGGTGGTCTTTAGAAGTTTTAGAGGGCGCGATGTTGACAGTGCCTATACGATCTTTGATCCAAACACTTCCGTGTGTGACTGACGTCACGAGTATTAAAGTTACGCGATATTTCCGCATCTCATATGATATGTCCCCTTGGTCCTCAGAGAAGCAAGATGTTCCCCAGACATTACTGGTGCCGCTGAAGGAGGGTTTATATTAACCTGCTGCTATATTTATATCTAACTGTGGACATTATAGGACTGAGGAATGACTGGATCAATATCACGCTCTGTTCTCTCCTGTATTGAGAGAAAATTCGGCATACACCCAATAGACTAATGAGCACTTATTTCAACAAAATTCAAACTTTTATAATTGCCTCCCTGTTAGTCCGACGACTCAAAATATACGACCCAAAATATAGAGAGGGCGGTGGCGAACACAGAATGAATTCTAGGGGGGGTGAATTATTGACGTAAAATACTGTTTGGTGGATCATTTAGATGCCGAATGTACCAGAATCACAGTCTACAAGCTGCATAGCCAGACCATCTAGAGAGAAAGGAAAACAGTCCATACATCATCTGCACAGGATAAAATACATGTAGTCTATCCTGTCTTAGCGCAGCAGCATCCTTTATGTAGGCTATGAAGCAATTTAAATGGTAAAACAACACAGCCAGTACAGTATATCACCGTAATGCAGTTGAATAATTATTGGTATGATATTGGCCTACGAAATCAAATGTAATTGTGTGGTAGGAGCCTATAGGCCTACAACAAACTTTTTTTTTAAAGGTCAAAATGATAAACAATGAATGACAGAAAGTAGCGCTAAATGATGACAATGTAGGCTAATTATTTTTTTATCAAATCACCACTGTTTTAATCAAATCGTCATTGGATTTATCAAATTAGCTCACTCAATTTTTCTGTTCACAAGCATTTTCATCATCACTCATGTAGGCTATCATTTGTTTTTGTTACTTTCAGCCCTCATAGCGTTTAGCCTGGTGATATCTGCTGAGAGAATACTTTCACTGAATCTTTTAGCCACATCCCCCGGATCCCATGGAAGTGTTGATTCACCACTGCTGCTTCACATCTGCCTGCCGCCCAACTTCATCTTCACAGCGTGTCATATGGCTCAATCAAAAACAGACTGCCAAACTCAAAGTCAAATTATTTAAGTTTCAGGTGATAGTCCAGATGATAGGAGCTGATAATTAATCCCCTACGAAGTTTGTCTGGTTAAAAAAAACACTGCAAAACAACTCTTATGTGCATATAGGCTGTTTGGCTGTTTATGTTGGAAAACAGTGGAACGGCCCTTTAGGGATGATTGGTGTTCATGCATGTAAAAGCCAAACCGAGGGAGGGATTTTATCAGAAGTGGATGATCTAACCTCCTTGTTGTGCATTTGTCTCACAAGTTAGTAATGAATGAAAAATTCCAATGTGTTCTTGCTTGAATGTCAATCTGTCACTATTAATCATAAAAAATGAATTATCCACCAAGTCTCACACTATGTGCACAACAAGTCCCTTTGAAAGTCCCTGCGGTTGTAAATTAGCCTACTTACTTAGTAACAAACTTATTTTCAATATCTTACTGTTCCTGTTTTTAAGAAACTGAAACTAAAATCTCCCAAAAGCTCATTTAGCATATTAGCCAAATCTGAAAGAGAGCTAGCCCCATATCTAGCAGATTCTTATTCAGTATGTGCATCATAAGCCTGAAGTTATTTCATGGCAGCGTTTTGGAGCGTTTAATTAATAGGGCCCCTGCATTTCTTTGAATGATTTGGTAGAAAAAATTCCAACTTTGATAAATTTTCATAAAAATTGCATTTTCAATCATTAGTTCAGAGAGAGTTGATCCTTTTCAATACTCCTATTCCTGTGCCCAGGTGAGATATGAAGACATGTTCGTGTCATGTTTTGTAAAAATGACAGAAATTTGTAAAAATCACACGAACCTGTAAATCACCCTAAAGCTCAATGTGCAAATTCACCATATCCAATAAGAGGACAGCCTGTCTTCTAATAATAATAAAAACAGGTAGGCTAGTACATAAATTCAAGAGATTATTTTATACAGTATGTGCAGTTATGTGCCTTAAGTGATTTCACTGCAGTATTTTGGAGAATTTCACCAATGAAGTCCTGCCAGCTGTCTGGCCCAAAACACCCAAGTCTGGTCCAACTGTCTTTTTAAATCATGGTTTGACTCTTCTGAACAGAGAATCTAAACCCCCACTGTCTTCCACCTGATAACCCTGTAGCTTATTTCCCTTTGCCAACCGTAAATGCCTCTCCCTTTTCCAAATAGCCCCATTGTCAGCAAAAAGCGACCTCCTGACATCCGGACGTGACTAATGATAACTGGAAGTAGCCTTAAGAAGATGTGACTCCTCTTTGCGGCGAACCGTTTTTTACGCGAGGAGTAATTGTTTCATATAGGCGCGCAGCCCCGTGTATAAAGCACGTTCCACGGGTCACGAGCCGACCTCCCCTCACCTCACCTGTCTGACTGCAGTGACTCACCTGAGCGGCAGGAGGAGGCGACAGGCGCGCGCCGCCACTCCCAATCCAGGAAATTAGTAGCAGCGGGCTGGATGGACTAAGGTTTTAGCGAGGACCATGGTCAGGAAATACATCGTGTCTGCTGCCTTTTTGCTCTGTTACATTTCTGCCATTGACAGCAAAGGTGAGGCGCTAAATTACTATTATCTGTACAGGCGCGGTGATAGGCGGCGGACCTGTGTGTCTTGTAGCCCCTCAGATGAACTGAGACCTGCGACTAGCTGCTCTTTCTGCTTTGTACACACGCCGAACTGTCGCTGCTACAAAGCTGGTGTAGACTGTAAGGTGTGCTAGATCAAAACCTGTCCTAAACCGAAAGAATGGCGTGGGATTTTATTAGAGAAAATGTCTTTGCTGCTTTATTTTGTTATTTTAATGGGGGCAAAATTGGACGAATGGAATCACCCCAAAGGTGGTCGTTTCTGAGAACAGACAGAGTAAACATTGCGTAAATGTTTGGTTTCCCCCCTCACTGTTTGTGTAGTCTAACTATTTGGTTGTGAGGAATGAACATGTCAGACAACTACAACAGCTTTTCCAGCGTGCACCTGTTGAGCGTTCAGTTTCAGTGTGCTCCCCACCTTTTCTCTTCCAGACAGTTTCAATGGCTTCGCATCAAACCTTCCCAAGTTCTCAGTCGTGCAGCCTCAGGTTATCCACAGATGGAGCCGGAGTGTCAACAGACCACCAGAGCCACAAGAGGTAGCCTGCCTGCTCACCCTGATTACATGATCTCTAATTATTATTCTTATATGAATATCCTAATAAGGCTTCCTTGGTTTTTACTCATTTCAGAAATATGAAAAGGAGACAATTTCATATGCGCTCAACATAAACAACAGAAAGCACTTCCTTCATCTAAAAAGGAACAGGTTTGTTTACAGTCAGCTATGTATCTATTAGTAAATTCATGTCAATGCTTCTGACAAAGTAACACTCATTTTTTATGTTTGTTTTTATCAGAGACTTTTTAGCCCAAAACTTTGTTCAGTATTATCATGACGTCAATGGCAACTCTGAGTCATCGTATCCAAAACCTGATGTAAGTAAAGTCAGTCGGTCATATCATTATTTAATGGCTTTTGATCATTCTGGGTCATAGGCTGGTTTGAACTGTAGACCTTTAACTCTCATATATGTGTGTGTGTGTGTGTGTGTGTGTGTGTGTGTGTTCTTTTCTCAGGTGCATTGCTATTACCATGGAGAAGTGGAAGGATATGAAAACTCACTGGTAGCTCTCAGCACATGCTCCGGCCTTAGGTTTGTCTTTCTCTCTTTCTTTCCCAGTTCCTCCTTTGCCTGGCTGAGCGCAGCCTCGCATCGGTTTGAGTTTCACATGACATCTTTTCATGTCTTCCAACTGGAAAAGCACCGGCCATAATCTTGCCAGCTATCATAAGGAAGTGTAACAAGTATCCCGGTTTAGAAGTACCTGCTTAACCGGTACAAGCTGCCCATTCCTGCGGTCCAGCTCAGTAAGCAGAGCACGTCAGATGGTGCTGAAACAATTCATCGATCGTCAGAAATCATTTTTAGTCATGTATCAGGTAAAAAAAAACACCAAACATTTGCCGGTTACAGCTTCACAAATACCAAGATTTGGTTTTCTCCATTTCATATCATGAAATGAACTCTTTGGGTGTTTTTTGTCTTTTTTTCTTTGTCAAGTCATTTTAAGTATCACTTTGGGCTCTGGTAACGTCTGATGGGCATTTGTCATTATTTTTTGCGTTTATATAGACTAAGCAATTAGTTGATTAATCGAAAAAATAATCAATAGATGAATCTATAAGGAAAATAGTTGTCAGTTTCAGCCCTGACGTCAAACACTGCCACGGTTGGGGCTTTCTAGTCCCATTAGTGCCACCCATACCCAGGATGCTTCATCATAGAGCTGTAAGTTTTGAGTGAAAGCGTTTATCTTCTGTCGTGCGCCGCTTCTCTTCAGGGGCGTGATCCTCCTGGACAATGACACCTATGGACTTGAGCCAGTCCCCGAGTCTCCGGCCAATGAGCACCTTTTGTACCTGCTGAGAGACAGTCAGTCGGAGCCGTTCACCTGCGGGGTCACCAGCGAGACGGCATCAGCGGAGAGCCATTCACCCTTTGACCCTGACCATTCAGTGACATCACTGCTGCGGGTTAGGATGCTCTGAATAGATTTTTCCAGTGTGAATAGGTGTTAGACGAAGAAACCAGGTTTAACTAATTCATTTCACTGCTTTTCTGTTTGTCATTTCAACAGAGGAAGCGCAATTTACCTGAAACCAGTTATGTGGAGTTGGTGTTGGTTGTGGATAATCTCAGGGTGAGCGCATGTATCAGTTTACATTTAGGAATTTGTTTTGCCCACAAATATTGCAGTGCATATTTTGCCAGGTACCAGCAACACTTTGTTTTGCCCTTGCTGGGAACATAGTGCCCAACTACAGTGCCCAAAAATATTTACCAGTGTATCACAACCTTCAGGTTATCAACAAGTTTCTGTCTTCCTCCATTTACAGTACAACTTTAAGGAACAAAATGAGACGGCAGTGCGGATGGAGATGGTGGAAATGGCCAATCTACTTGATGGGGTGAGAGTTTAAATTACTCTGCAAACAAATGATGCTTGCTTCTGATAAGGAGGAACGTATCGAGGTAAATTTGCTGTTGATAGCGTTATCTATATTATGCTGCAGTTATCGTTTTTGTTTGCCTTTGTTCATTGTAGTATTACAAGCAGCTGAATATCCGCGTGGTGCTAGTGGGCCTGGAGATCTTTACGGAGAGCAATCCCTTTGATGTGGAAGGCTCTGCAGGAGAGGTGCTGGGGAGGTTTGTCAAGTGGAGGAAGAGCACTCTGCTGCCAAAGATCAGGCACGACGTTGGCCAGCTCATTGTGTAAGTACTGTGTCTAGTTACAGCTGTGGCCTTCATAATGTTTCATTCAGGTAATAGGATGCCGTCAGCTATAAAAACAGAGGAATGATCTGTTAGTGGCATCTCACATAGTCTGAGGTCTTCTGAAATGCAGTGTGATCTTTGTCTCGCAGTGGTCGGCCCCAGCCATACGGGCAGGGAGTGCTGGGTATGGCCTTCGTGGGCACGGTCTGCTCCGTGGCGAGCTCCGGAGGAATCAACGTGGTTAGTTCAACTCCCTTTTAACTTCTAGCGCCAGCTGACACCGTGGTGCTTTGGCAGCGTGAGCTTTTGTTTAGAAACTGATACTCATCTCTGCATAATTCATGGAAGATCTGATGTAG